>OZ017739.1:103326409-103576409 GCA_963969285.1 Odontomyia ornata | reverse complement strand
GATGGTTGGTGTTTCATATACTTCCATATTATTTCCACGTTTAATCTTGGGAACTATTTTCTCAATCGTCTCCAACGTCAGCTTCTCTTACTTCGACAAATAGAGATCTATTTCATCGTTAGTCAGATTTCTGGCATTAGCAACCATTAAAAAACATCAGACCGGTTATAGACATTTTTCTAGTGTAAGCGAACAGCATTCCGACGCCCCTGCTTCCCCTAGAAACTTATATGGTAGTAAGGATTATCTCTGGGTCGGGATACATTTAAAAATACGAGTAAATATAAATGCTTAACAACGTCTGAAACGTGCGAACGTTACTGTTAGTATCAGCATGTGTTAAACATGCTTGCCCTTTTTCAATGAATATGACATTAAAAAAATTTAAAAGCCAATTACATTTTTAAAATTCAAAGTTGATTACAACACAAGTCAGTTTTAAAGAAATTAAACAATTTATTGCTCGTAAAATAAAGACAAACTTAAAACGTTTACACTTAACACTGAAAAGAGATTTTCTTTGCTTTCATTTGGCGAATTCGTTGAGAATGTAGTCAGTGTCCATTTGGTTTAACAAATCATTCTCAATGGCCGTTGTTGCCAGTACACTCAAACGTTCCTGACAAATGGTGGATCGGAGATAAGTTTTTATTAGTTTCAACTTAGAAAAACTTCTTTCACCACTTGCTACTGAACAGAGAGCGTCAGAAGAATTCTTAGAGAAACAAAAACATTAGGGAATGAGTCCATATAATCATTTTTTGTTATATACGACAAGTCCTCACTTGGAGAACTTGGAGGTGGCAACATTGGCGCAAAAATGTCTAGCTCTTCGAATAGTTCAACTCCGTTTATGTCACATTCTTCTCCATCACTCAGAACATTGTGAAGTTGTATACTTGCGTCTTTCAAGATCTTCTTGTCCCATGTCCGAAGAATCTTAATGTCATACAGAAAACTAAAACTCTTGCTGTGGTTCTCCATGAGTTCAAACCTTCAAACCTTTATTGCTGTATCAAGCACCACAAAGAAAAATTACACTTTGAATTACGCCAGTCTCGCCTGAATCGGTTCATCCCCGCTCTCTACGAGAATTGTCTCTTGGTTTTCCTTGGACGAACTTCAGTTTCTTTTTCAAATTCAGCAGAAACACCAATTTTTTCGGCAAGTTCTGAAGCGTCTGTGATAATGCTCTGAAAACTTTCATCAGATCTCATTGCTCCCATAAATGTCTGAACATTTTTCACGAGGTCCATTGAAGTTTGCAAAGTAGATGAGGCTTTTTGCAAGGTTTTGCTCACCATGTTTATTTTAAAAAAGATATTATGCCACGTTACCAGACGACACAAAAATTTGAAAGTTTGAAGTTTTCTTATTACTCCTATTGCAGTGTTCCTCCTAGAAACATCCAGCTTGTGACCTTGAGAGGCTTCATACAAAGCATCGTGAATTTCCTTGATGTGATACCTAAGATGCCAGGTACTCAGGTCACCGGCAAGAATATAATAACTATGCAGCCTGTTTGATTCAAGTATTTCAAACAAGAAATTGGAACCTCTTTGAATTTGAGAGCATTTTTACGAGTTGCATTTACAAGGATAACGAAAAGATTATCACCACCTGGCAGTGAAATTTTGAAAACAGATTTTTGAATTCGACTTTATCAATATTTCGGAAACAATAGGGGGAATGTGACTAGATGACAAGTTGTTTTGAGGCATTTGAAAGACCTAATCGCTGAAATACGACGTTAATTTTTGAATCTTGTTTATCAATTCACCCCGATAAAGTGTTAAGTTGCCGTAAATTTTAAGAAGCAGCTCATTGTTGCCACTTACATTACATTATTTGCAGCATTTTCTGCTGGTCCTCTAGCGTCGAGTGCACATTATACTCCAGGCTTGATGAAGCTTCTCCATATTTTTACTTTTCAAATACTGTATAAAGTTAACATAATTATCTTGATTAGAATTACTTACTTTCGATACTCTCTTCAATTTCCATTTCATCGGTTAGTTCCTCCAGCGCTGCAAAATAGTTTTTACTCTCGTTGTTGCCATCATCACTTAGAACTTCTTCTGGGATTGCTTGCTTTGCACTTTTCTACGCCTTTGTTAACGGTTTTTTTGTGGTAGGTAGGTGAACGCCATTTATGCACAGAGAGTGGGACTCCCATGCGTAACTGGACTACCCACTAAACACCTCCCCTCTTAACATAAGAACCCAGCCTGGAACCGTTTGACACATTACTTCGGGCCAGGCCTCGTTTTGTTACGCCGTGAGGCGCTTTCAAGCTGGGGAGTCCCTTTCCTAGCGGGAGGGGAGAGGGGAAGAGGAAATGCCAGAAAAGCGATCTCGCAGCCCCAGCACCCTCGGCTGCTGTGGGTCCCTTTTATATTTTAGGACTGCCCGAGCATAATGTGTGACCTGGTTCCATTTGTCAACCGATTCGAGCATCACCGCAACTATATTATCCGGGGTGAGCTCTCTCGTCTCCCTGTAGAGTTCTCTTTACAGTCTGACCCATTTTGCACACGCAAAAAATTTGTGACATGCATTGTTCTCCTCTCCTGGGCAAAACGGACAATCGGAGGACCGTGACTTACCGATCTTGTGCAGGTAAGACTGAAAACACCCGTGCCCGCTCAAAAGCTGGGTCAGACAGAAGTCAGTCTCACCATGCCTTCGATTTAGCCACGACCTCACATCCGGGATGAGGCACGCAGTCCACCTTCCTTTCGTGCAATTGACCCAAGACTGCTGCCAATCGTTGAGCGAGCGCTGTCTCTCCTCGCGGACAACCATCTCCCTCGCATCCTCGTTTCGGCGCAGGTAAATAGCGCCGCGGTTTGTAGCAAGGTGGGCGACAGGTATTACGCCTGCAATAACTCTCACCGCCAAGTCAGAGACTGTTGTGTACGAAAATGCAATTCTCAGTGCTCCTCTTCTCTGTACCTGTGCCAATCGTTTTCGGTATACCTCCTTGCTGAGAGCGTCGCTCCATACCTCTGCTCCATACAGTAGCACTGACCCTACAGCACTCATCAAGAGGCGTCTTCTTGATGGGCTGGGTCCCACTACGTTGGCCATAAGTCGACTCAGAGCCGATATTCCCGAAGAAGCCTTCTCAGCCGTTAATTGTTACCTGTTGCACTCGATTTTGCGGCTGCTTCTTTTGAGGCTTCATTTCTTTCTTGAATAGATCTTTGAGGGGTTGTATATCTAGCTTTATCTCATCATTTTCCTTTTGCACTTTGATTATATGTTGATTATCCACTATTATATGTAGCATGCATCCGCCATCTGCGGAGTTTTCTTTATTACGTTTTTTATCGCCAGTTTCGTATTCGTCGTTTCCCCAGGTTGCCCCAACGGTGGAAAGCCAACGAGCTCCTCCATACAAGCGGTCCTGAACTTTTCTTGGGTTCTTCGCTTTTCTTTACTAATCAGTTTAAAGTAATATTGGATAGAAATTTCCTGAGTCGATTGCATCGAAAATAAAAGCTTTTTCTGATATAAATTTACTTCGGATTGAGGTTTTTTTAAATAATTAACTTAATTTTTGAAAACTTTTGACAGCAGCGATTTAAAACACATCTGTATGCAACGAACGCCAGACGTAGAATCCTTAAAAATACGTCTCTACGCAACGAATGCTCGACTGTATAAAATCAAATTATTAAAATGTACTAATTTGCATTTAGGTATGCAAGTATTTTTGTGTACAAAAGCAAGTCACAATATTAGAAGAGCTGGCAATTTTATCAAAAGAAATTATGAAAGACATAATAATTAGAACTCATGGTAGCAAATTTAATTGACACACTTCATATTATTTTATATACTTTAAGCTTCTTAACCCTAGAACACTAAGCTTGATTGACGGTCTGTTATTACTAAGTATGAGTCGAATCGATTTACGTGATCCAGAAGAAGAATAAAAAAGTAAACGAAAGACATTTTTATGCAATATTCTGAAAAAAAATTCAGTAGCGTCGCTTTCAAAGGATTCCTTGCTTACAAACTAAAAGTGATGTTGTTTTGTAACTTTGGTTTTAAAAACTTATACAGGGTTATGCGTTGCGTGGTAGGAAAGTATAACCCTGCCATTTGACATCTGTCAGAATTCAATGTCATCCAAAGTATGTTTTTTTTTAGTTGAAGATTTGCCATTTAGAAATATGGATCGATTAGCAGTCAAAAAATGCGTTAAAATTATAAAATTTTATTACAAAAATGGTAGTTCTGCTGCATCAACACTTAAGGCTTTACGAGCCGATTACGGTTGACATAAGCGACCTACACAACAAACAATTTCGAACGCAATGAGAAAATTTGAAGAGACCGGATCGGTTATTGATATTGCAAGGCCTGTGCATCATCGCAACATTCGTTCTGCTGAAAATATCGCTGTTAATGCTCAAAGTGTGGAGGAAGACCCTATTTTGTCGATTCCTCGACGTGCTCAACATTTGGGCTCGTCTTACAGCTCATTGTGGCGGATTTTGCATTTGAACTTGCATCTCCATCCGTACAAAATCCAACTCACTCAAGAACTTAAGCCTCAAGACCATACACAATGCAGAATGTATGCGAATTGGGTGATTGAACAACAAGCCATTGATAACGATTTTTCGAACAAAATTTTCTGTAGTGATGAGGCTCATTTTTTGCTCAGGGGTTACGTAAATAAACAGAGTTGCCGCATATGCGCCTCTCAAAATTCTCAGGTGATCGCAGAAAGGCCTTTGCATTCGGAAAAAGTGACCGTTTGGTGTGCTTTATGGTCTGGTGGTGTTATTGGCCCGTATTTTTTTTAAAAGGATCAAGGAAGAGCCATTACAGTCAATTCTGACCGCTTTGGACGGATGTTAATTATTTTTGGAGAGAAATTGAAGATTATGATCAGGAGAACATGTGGTTCCAACAGGATGGAGCCACAAGCCACACAACACAGGCTAATCGAGCACTTTTGCAAGATAAATTTCCAGGACGCGTAATTTCGAGATTGAGTGATGTCAATTGGCCCGCAAGATCTTGCGACCTAACACCTTTGGATTTCTTTTTATGGAGCTATGCGAAAGATCGTATTTACGCGAACAATCCTCAAAATCTTGAGCAATTGAAAACCAATATTCGTGAAGTTATGGCCGAGATATTGCCGGAAATGTGCCGAAAAGTCATTAAAAATTACCTCAAAAGGATTGAGGCCTGTAAGAGGTCTCGTGGAGGACATTTGAACGATGTTGTATTTCATGTGTAATGGCAATGGCAATCTTTATATTGAATAAAAAATTTTGTTTCTATCTCAATATTTTATGTGTTTTCTTTAGCTTTACTTTCCCAAGCGTAAAATGGATAACCCTATATATAACCTGATACCGTATTCTGATTTACAACAAATTGGTATTGTCTAGAAATTAAAAATATATTTTTTGACAAAAAAAATCACAAATGAATTCAGGTACTTTGTTTAAATAAAACAACTATACAAAGCTGAGCTAAGCTAACAAATTAATCAGTCTTCGATCACATTTCATCAACTCTCAATTTTATCTGTTACTAATTAGAACATGAATAACATATTGTCGCGTGTTATGGTTCGCGGCCAATAATTTTAACGTTCCGGGAAAGTGAAAACGCAATGTCGTTTAATTTAAGTTAAAAGAGTTTATTTAATTAAAAAAAATGCACAATTATTAATTTAACTATTTCACAATTTTAATTTTCACTATTTTACAAGTCGTCTATCAATTTCTACTTCAACTGTCAACTTAAAATCACTTCGCACTCAAACAATCAATCGCCTTTACTTCGCGTTCCACTATATCTCAGTTGTCATCACGGTTGTAATGAATGATCCCCCCGTTCATTCAGCTCGCCTTCATATAACGTCTCCACCCGTTCAATGCATTTCTCGTACATTGGCGAATGTTCTGCCGAAGGGTATCTGGTATATTCGAGCAGATTAATGAATGGAGCAGTGACTCACTTCGAAATGTTGATCATGCTTGGCGGGTTCTCGTGGTTTCGAGTAAATTCATTTTGTTGATGTTCTAAATGGTTGTGAAAACAATTGCGACAGTAGCTCGCAGTATTATTTGTACATGTAACAATATTTTTCATATGCTCTCTCCACAAATGTATGCCTTGCATATGTTACATTGTGACGTTGTGTACCTTCGTTTTCAATAATCACAAAATCGACAATTTTTTCTTTTTTTGGAAGATTCATTTCAAGTTTCCTGTACAGAATTTTCTGGAGTTAACTTTTGCAATTTTAAAGCTTATTGTATTAAATCTTTCAGGCTTGATCGGAGTGTTGGAATATTCAATCTGTGCAATTGCCAAGGTCGGGTCAGGTCCTTTTCTAGTGCCAAGATGAACTGTAATCTTGAAATTAGTTTATTATTTCCTCTTAATGTGTTAGGTGAATAAATTACACATGATTAATACATGCTATATTCAACATATTGTAAAAGTAGCATAATGGCCACCTCTTGGTTTCCCGCCCAGCGTTCATGCTGTGGCACATGTGGTCAAAGGTGTCTACTGCTTCTTTTGATTTATTTTAATCACTCATTATCATTGGAAGGGAATTGCCACCGTCAACTTATCCTTCTAAATGTGCATAGGAAATTATTAGTATAGTTTTGTTATTTTTTGCTTTATATGAAAGCGCTGAGAAATCCTCATGGTACAAAAAATCCCCGTTGGCAGCACCAGCCGGAAAGGTAAATTTCTCGTATGTAGCGTAAAGTTTCGAAAAAGAATTTGGCTTGCACTACTAAACTTCTTTCTGCAATTTTCGTAGTACCACATGGGTATTTATTAACATAAAAAAAATCTGGTCACGTTCGTTTTTAGAGACTTTTTATCGAGGCGCAAATATTTTGCTAATTAAAGTGAGTTGCACGCGTATGGATTACATATTGAAAATCGGCGGATCATAAATTGTTGTAAACATATAAATACCGGTTTCGCCCTTCTCGCATTTGCTGTTTACACAGTTCACAGTGGTAACCACACAAAGGTTTAAATAGCTCGAATAGTTAATTTCAAAAGATTTCCATAAAAGTTTAATCAGCACTTGCGTTGCACTTAATATATACATTTTCAATTTTTTTCTGAACTGTGAGGGCCGCCATTTCGATTTTTATTGAAATCGGCTGCTAAAAATATTAAGCTGTAAATTTTCGACTGTATTATTTGTCATTCGATTTGCATAATTAAATTAAATTAACTTGCCTTAATAACTTATAATTTCAAGTTTCAACGGAATCTGTTGAGAATCTTGGCTGCTAGAGGGCTACAGAAATAAAAAAAATTGTATGCCACCCCCTTGTATGGGGAGACCCGCCTGTATGGGGAGACCCCCCTTAAATCCCTAAAAATATTTTCTTGCACTGCAAATTTCAAGAGGCACCACTTTTGACCTACGTAGAAAATTTCCTCATTCTAGCTCATGTGGTTTGCGAGAAAACTTGTTATGACGCCCGAACAAACGGGCGGACGGACGGACAGACAGACAAGTCACGATTTTATAATTTTTTAGGGTATTGTTAAAAATATTTTACAATATCTTAAAAATGATCTGGTTTATAAGTTCTTTCAAGTAAAGTCATTTAAAGCGTTTCCATGAAAAATATTCATTATTTCAGTTGGTACTAAAATAGCGAATTGCGCTTGCCTTCAGACCTTTGGGGGCCGCCATTTTGAATGCATGCGTTTGATTTTGGATTATTTTAAATCTGTGTATGCTAGGACCTCATCAATCAATGTACTATCTCGTTCAAATTGGAGTTTCACTGTAGACAGGGCAAAATAATTCAATTTTTAAAGAAGCAGCTAAAAATATTAGGCTTTAAATTTTCGACTGTATTATTTTTCATTCAATTTTAATAATTTCCTGCAAAATACAAGAACATAGTACAGAGGCTCATAATCTCAAGTTTCATCAAAATCCGTTGGAAAATGTGACCGCTAGAGGGCCACAAAAACATGAAAAAAACGCATATGCAAACGGCCGCCATTTTGAAATTTGCAAATGCATGATCACCAAAATATCAAAGACTGTAGGTC
Organism: Odontomyia ornata; assembly: GCA_963969285.1. NCBI lineage: Eukaryota > Metazoa > Arthropoda > Insecta > Diptera > Stratiomyidae > Odontomyia > Odontomyia ornata. The sequence goes on along the minus strand of OZ017739.1, from coordinate 103,568,327 downwards.
CAAGTAACGTCTATCTTGAAACCAAGTTTCATATATGTCGGATCAAAATTGCGACTTTTAAAAGCCTTTGAAATTTTGACCTTCAACTGGCCGCCATTTTGTTTTTTGCAACTTGACCTCCATTTTTTTTACGTAATTATTTAGATACTTATAATTTCTATCAAACTACCGAATTTCATGAAAATCTGTTGAAAGCTTTGACCACTATTACAACAACAAAATTTTGCACGTTTTTCGACCTTGGAGCGGCCGCCATTTTGTTTCTGCCGTACCGACTTTGGATTTTTTATTGTGAGATTCATCACATACATCAATGAACCCTTGTACCAAATTTCATCGAAATCGGAGCTATACTTTGGTCAGAACAGAAATCACGATTTTTCGTCTAAAATGGCCGCCATTTTGTTTTTGCATGGCCGATATAGCTGGTTCACAAACTTAACCGAGATAATTACCCAATACACCTTTCCTGAAAATTTGGTGAAAATCGAAGCAAAATTGCAACCTCTAGCGTGGTCACAAATTTCGTTATATCCCATATATATATATATATATATATATATATATATATATATATATATATATATATATATATATATATATATATATATATATATATATATATATATATATATATATATATATATATATATATATATATATATATATATGATGCTCTCCGCAATACCTAAAAGTGAAGATTTCATCTGCCTTTCTTGAAAATTTACGTTTTTGAATTTATCGGGGAATTCCCTTTTGTTTTTTTTTCTTTTATGGTTCCTAATATGCTTAAGCCTTCTTCTTTAAACAAGGACAGACAAAGAGGATAACTTATAAACCAATTATCCATGGTTATGTTTTTATTTGATCTTGCTATAGTTTTAGAAAGTTGTTTTACAAAATATATTCCGGCAGGTATCCCTCCAGGTGCAGTCTCTTTACCAAAATATAAAATCGCATCAATCATGTACTTTGTAGGGTTATCACCCAACAATATGCTCTTAATTCCATATTTATCCGGCTTTGAAGGAATATACATTCTTAAAGGGCATTTCCCGCGGAACCCTACTAATTACTCATCGATTGTAACATATGCTCCTGGCTTGTAATTTTCACGACAATTTTTCAAGAGCATTTCCCACTATAGGAGCCAACTTCGCAATTTTTTTCTTTCCTCTCTTGAACTTTTTTCATCAAATGGCGGCAGTTTATAAGAAAACAAAACTTACCATTGCCTGAGTAGTTTGGGTCGAACAGTATTTCAGTCGTTAAGTGGTTGCTCTTTTGAGCTGCGCTCAAGATGAAGACACCTAACAAAGCTTTAAGTTCTTCCATTGAAGTGTTTGGCACAGTCAAATTTTGAGCTTTTTATTTTTTCTTTGTGTCTCTATCTCGTTGTTAGTGTATTGCATAGATATAGAGAGTACTGGATCCGCAAGCGGTCGTGAGAGCCGAAGCAATTGGTTGAAGTTGAGGTTTGAGGCCATATGCTTTTAATTTAGCACTCTATTCACGGCGAAACACGTTCACATTTAAAAAGTTTTTAATTTTAGAGATCACGCTTACGTAATCGAAACTTTAATTCACTGTTTTAATTAAAAACTTACGAAATTTCCATCCACTTTGACACATGAGTTTTCCCGCGTGTTTCGCGCTCTTTTCGATTTTCTTTTGCTTTGACGTTCGAGTTTTCCGTGAGAGTCGTTTGTTGTTTGTACTCAAACTGTTTTCCGAATGATAACGAAGGCGCGGTCGTGTGCACGTGAAATGAAATTTCGTTGGTGTGCGCGGGTGTCTGTGGGGGAAGCGATTCTTCTGAAGAGAGAAAAGAAAAACCTGTCTGGAAAAAAAAGGGGAAGGCGAAGCAGAGGGAATCATATAGTTTCGAGAGCGTAAGTTATTTATAACTTATTTATGTGGCAAATTTGCTTCTCACATGGGCGAGTACACAGATTCTCGTTGCTCGTCCATTTGTTTATATGTCTTTGGTGTATTGCAATACCATTGCCATCATAGGCTCTGTGATGTAAGCACTAAAACATTCGAGAGAAGTAGTGCAATTTCTAACCTTTCCAATAGGTCCAGGTTGAAAAAGAATATTTCTCCTTGGTATCCACCTCCCAGCTGTAACCAACGTCGACGTTTTCCACTCAAAACCATTTTTGCCTTTGACTTAATGCCCAGGGATAACAAAGACGCAATCCATACGGGATTCAAGCACGCACTAAATAGTGGAAGCTTAGGTGGATGGTCACACCGGTACTGCTTTATGTGCGTCGATTCGACTCATGGTTAGTGTTCTAGGGCTAAGGGCATTTGTAAAATTTAAGTCGGACTCCATTAGAAGTCCTTGAATGTACTGCCAAAATTTCTCAAGGAGAGCCTTATTTTCTCTTCGTTGCATATTTCATCATTGTCGTTGGCCTCTGAATTAAACCTTGTCAGAATAGTGAACCCAAAATTTATTCTTTCTGCAATTGCTCACATAAAATATTATGGTAAGCAACAATTGCTTCCGTTAGCGCCGTGACGCACTAATGCAACTTGTGTGACTCAATCAAAACTTGGATATCCATATGTACATTCAGAAACCTTGATCTATGACTCGTTTCTTCGTGAACCGTCTGTTTTTACATATATTAATATAAACGTACATTATGTTTTTCGATTCAAACTCTTTACGAAGTGAATGCAGATTTTACCGGAGGCATTCAGTTTCAGAACTAACAACATAATGTGTTATTCCTGGAATTACCACTTGAAAATCAAGAGTTCTTTTACAAATACTCGTAGGTAGAATGCTTATGCCAAATCTAATTAAATTCGGACTTTTTGCGAACAGAATTTTGCCCGCGGAAAGAGATCAAAGAAAACAGGGACATCTAACGCGGTCAACATAAAATAAATTAAAGTATGGGCCATAGTATTGCGCCTCTCTTTGATAATTGTTCAACTTTCATATACTAGCTTTAAAAGCTTCTTGAATGGGTTAGCCTTGTTAACTTTACGTTTGATGCATAGTTCTGCGAGTTGCGCAATGTACATTTACACTAATGAATACACTTGATCGAACTTATTGGTTCTCAACCGTGACACGATCTTGAGTCTTGGCCTTAACAGATCTTCAATGAATGTGATTTAAATTAACTAACATATCACTATATCGCGTGTGTGTATAGTGCTGCAATTTAACTGTTTGGCGATGTGTTAACATATATTCCTATAACCACGTGTTGTTTATTGATAAACAAAAATAAAAGTTGAACTAACCTGTTTCTGATTAATATGGCTAGCGGTCATTTCACTATCTTTTCTCAGTCGATGCGGAGCTATTCTTCAGTTGTTTGGGGATATTCGTCAGCGATGCTTCGCGAAGTTAAGATACACTTTTGGCTACTTGCCTCGCTTACAATCATTTCCTCGTTTGTTCAAATCGCAGATGCTGCGGGTATACCAGACACTAAAATCTACTTCCCTGAGGATAACACAAAGTTTGAAGGGACTAAATGTGCATTTCACTCGGGTTCGCAAGGAGTGTGCCGGAAACTGGACGATTGTCTCGATAGCCAGGAACCGATAAAACCAAGTGATCTTTGTTCGTTTAGTGAATACGATGCTGTGTATTGTTGTCCTGTGGATCATATTATACACACAGATGTTAGGTTCGGAGCGGATAGTGATAGTACAACACCTAATCCAACGAGACCTATACAGAAAAGTATGCTTGCGCAATATGTATTTTAGTTTAAAAGATGATTGAATATATTATATGAATTGCTAATTTATTTATAATACGAATAAAAACTAGTTTGTGAACATTACTATCCAAGCAAAAATATCCAAGATGACAAGGCGAAATCATCCAACCAAGATTCTTTCCCAACGCCGGCGGAATCATATTCGTACTTGGTGAGTAACGTGTAATTTCTGTTGCACAATATTGTTTTTCTTTAGTTGGCCGTAAATCTTGTTATTCATTTGAATGTTTATTTTCAAAGATTTTAACCTTATAAAGCGAAAGATTTCTAACTAACGGAAACTCAGACGAGTATTCTTATTGTACAAAATTTATTCATTCAATTCCGCCAAATTTTAAATCGACATGGGAGTGTAATTTGTTTTAGCTACAAGTTCGCCTGCAACTGGTTGAAGATTCATTGGGCTCAATTTGTCTGGGTTTTTCCAAATGAGTGATTTAGTGCGAATGAATCAATAAAAGCTTTGAATACCATGATCAAGTACAACAATAGTACCCCAAGAAGTTAGTTCCTTCCAGTTTTAAGTAGTTAAGTCATGATATTTAAAAGAATAAGGAAGTTTTCCTATTCTGAATAGTTGTAAAATATTTCAGTATTCCACAAATTGTTTTTGGAAGCAATTAAACAAATTAGCCCAGGTTAAAGCCCCTTTTCATACCTTTTAAATTTTTATTGCACTTATTTCATACATAAAACTCAATTTTTCACTGTCTTTTCAATTAAGCTTAATGACAAACTTATAGCCTTAATGCTGAAAAATGCATATTGCTGGAAATGTGTCCAAAAAACTTTAGTGCTCACGAAACTCAAGAAATATAAAAAAGAACTAAGTTAAGAAATTTAATAGATTTATGAGATAAAATGTGCAGTTTTCAAATGCTTTTACCAACGATGACGAGTTACATATTTTATATTTCTTTGCCTATGAGGAACAATTCTGCTTATAAAACGTATTTCTCAGCTTCTTCAGGCTTTTAAGAATGAATGATGGCGATAAAAAAATTCGATGAAAAACGATGCAAATGTTTTTACTCTACAACAAATTGTACTTAAACATTGCAATACACTTGCCAGAAAAAGTATCCGTATATGCAAGATAACAAAGTTATCGTTGTAATAAAAAGGATATGTCCACTTAATTTGAATGCATCCTTTTATAATATCAAAAAATCTACCCTTTTGCATGGTTCCCAGTATGTTTGATAATAATTACTATTTAAAAAGACTTGAAATTTCCCTTCCCTGTGCACCCCTCGAAGCAAATTTTGTCAAACTAAGACCTGTTTTGAGAAGACCTTTCATTTGATACCCATATCGGCTACCTTCAATGAAATTTTTTTTCGTAGGGTCACTCTTCTATATGGGGAGACCCCCCCTTAAATACCTTATAAAAATTTTTGTTATTGAACTTTGAAGAGATCACCTTTTTACACCCACACACAAAATTTGATGTTTCTAGCTTAAGTAGTTTCCGAGAAAAACTGCTGTGACACACGGACGGATGGACGGACGGACGGACAGACGGACGGACTGTTCGCGAAACTAGTAGGGTTTTGTAAAATTATTTTACAAAACCCTAAAAGTATCCGTACAGAACGAATCCGGGGGTTTCCCGTGTTATGCGATGACATATGCAGATGCATATTAATGTTTCTAGGTCCGATAATAGTTCTACTTTAGGTTGGTATAGGTTTAAAAATGAGTACAGTTTTTTTTTTATTTTTTATACACTAGAAATATGATAACGCCCAAAGTTAGCGAAATCAGTGCTGAAGAGTGGAAAATTATGCTGAAACTTAAGAGTGAAGGGAAAACTTGCCACAAAATTGGTCTAATAGTAGGCAGAACTCACTCCTCTGTCCAATATGCGGTGAAAACATTTAATACAACTGGTTCAATTATGTCCAAGCTTCGTTGTGGTCGACCCTCCATACTGACTGAACGCGAAAAAGGAAACGTTTTGCAGGCAGTTCAAAAGTATTCTCGAGTAACTGCTTCGTAAATTGTTGCAAATATAAAAGAGTCTTTTGGCAAGGTTCTCCAGGAACATAACATACGAAAAATACTAAAGAGAGATGGATATCGCTCATGCATAGCACGTAAGAAGCCATACATTTTGGAAGGGAACAGGAAGAAACTTTTGGATTACGCAAAAAATTATATAAACAAGCCACCAGAGCTTTGGGAACAGGTCCTATTTTCTGACGTAAGCAAATTATGCATATTTGGCATTAAAGGAAGAAAGTTAGTGTGGCGGAAGAGCGTTAATGCTCTCGAAAATGAAAATATCGTACCAACTGTGAAACATGGTGGAGGTGGTGTGATGGTCTGGGGGTGTATGGCGGCAGAAGGAGTTGGCCAACTTGTGTTTATTGAATCAACTATGGATCAATACGACTACCTTAATATTTTGAAGGCGAATTTGAAGCAAAGCGCTCAGCACTTGAAGCTTGGTGACGATTTATGGTTCCAGCAAGACAATAATCCCCAACACACAGCTCACAATGTGAAGCTTCGGTTGCTCTACAACACAAAACATCAACTGTGTACGCCACCCCAATTTCCAGAACTGAATCCCATTGAGCATTTGTGGGACTTGTTGGAGCACAGGATCCGTTAGCACAGCATAACCTCGAAGGAAATGCTGTAAAACGGCATCGTCGATGAATGGGGCAAAATTACCATTCAGGACACAGCCAAATTGGGTCACTCCATGCCAAATCGACTTAAGGAGGTCCTTCAGAGGATATTGTCATGTACGAATACTTTTTCTGGTTCGTTTAAGTGAGGTTTTTTTGTTCTTATTTTTTTTAAACTAGTTTTTAAAGAAATACCACAAGAAAAATTTATAGAAAAGATAGTTTCATTCATGAATAAATTTTGGTGCTTAAATGTTTAAATGTAGCAGCCTTCTTTAGCATAAATTCTCTAATATGTTGCTTTCTTTTGATGTTGTACGGATATTTTTTCTGGCAAGTGTATGTCACGAACGATTTTTTTTTTGTTTCATTTTTGGTCGTTGGGAGGTTGAAATTTTCAAAACAAGATACATGGCTCTTAAACTGAAACATGTTGGCTTTCAACCATTTCTTTATTACTTTTCTGCACTCTCCACAGTATTATCCACACAATTGTTTCATACCGTTGTTCCGTGGTGGTGGATCAACATTGAGCCGCCTATCGCCATTATTACTTTATTCTTTTCCATAAAATCTTAAATATGTCAAGTGTCCTGAAAACTTGTTCTTCCCCTTTCTATTTCCAATATCAATTGGCGACTATCAATCAACTTTTTATTCGTAAATTATTGATTACTGATTTTATTCTTCTTTTATTTCCATTGAAATAGTTACTACTATTAATAATCATTCAAATGCGCTTTATTGATTTAATTACTATAAATTCTATGAAAAATAGAAAGCAATCTTTAAAACATCGAAGTACTCATTAACTTAATGACCCACATGAAACTCTAAATCCAAACAATATTCAAACAAAAAAAAATTGTCAAAAAACCATATCAAATGTTTTCAAATGGAAATTACTAAAAATTATCAATTAATTATGTCGGGATGAAGTGCGAGATAGAGTTAATGAAAGATTTAAAGTGACTAATTACGTTTCTTCTTCTACTTCTTCGTAAGACTACAGCCCGCTCGGACCTTCGCTCGCTGCAAAAAGCGCGTTCAACTCTCTCGGTACATTGACCGCGTCCTCCAATTTTTAAATCCGAACAGCCATGAACTGTCTTCGTCGACCGAGGCAGACCAGTGTTTCCTCGGTTTGCCCACTGGTCTCCGGCCTTCAGTTCTTCCAACGAATGCCTTCGTGGGTATCCGTTGTTCGCCCATTGGATTCATGTGGCTAGCCCATTGTATCTTCCGCAGTCTTACAATCGCTGAGACCTCCGGCTTGTCAAAAATTTCATACAGCTCATGGTTATATCGAATTTGCCATTGGTCTCCGTCTAGCTTCACTCCGATTATTCACCATAGGACCCGTCGCTCAAGGACGTTCAATACATTTACGGATGCTTAGGTTAGGATCCATATCCACCTTCCTCATCCCTTTGCACTTCATTTGATTTATTGATGACAGCACATGATACAACATCTTTATCAGCAGTCGTAGCAGCTGTATTAATTCAAAATCCTTACGTTCATGCAATAATCTTGCTACCGACGTTTTTTAGCTAGCCAAAACTGAATTCCGTGTATAGCAATAAACTCCCGAATTCAATCACAGATTAGGTTTCGAACCGAACTCTTGTTTGACAGCCGATGAAACAGATGAAAATTGAAGTGCGGATCGCAATGCGTTTTCCGACGAAGAAAGAGTGTGGAGAGTGATGGAAAATGGAAATATTTTTGAAAAATTCTAAATTGTATGCTTCATGATCTTGAACACTGACTTAGCTCAAACGTTGAGAGAACATTGGAACTCGAATCTTTTAAAACTATTTGAGAATGATGAGAATGCGTGAATGATGAAAATGCGTAGTCAACATAGTGTTTCAGCGATAACTTCATCATTGGACTTAAATTTCTTTCCAGCAAGCATTCCCTTGAGATCTGAAAACAGGAAAAAGTCGCTGGGGCTAAATCTGGAGAATACGTTGGTTGGGTAAGCATTTCGGAGCTCAATTCATTCAATATTGCCATCGTTTTCATCGATTTGTGACACGGTGCACGGTTTGCACTCTATGGAAACGTTTGGTACTACTAGCACCATCTCTGGGTTAGTCTCGGGACTTATTGAACGATGTGTTATTTACATTTATTAGCATTTCTCGGCATTTAATGTCCCGTTATTGGGGAGCCTGTAAGCCGAATGTGCGACCCCGAGAGCATTTACTACCATTTAATCGTGGGGTTTGGGATAAGGTATCATGGAAGCTATAGTTTGAGGAAACAAGGCGTTCACTTCTCCTTTCTCAGACTAGCTTGGGACTTTCTAGAGCGGAGCTGGGTAATTCCGTTTATTCACCCTAAATATTCACATGAATCCATGCGATCTCCCTTATAACCCGTTGCTAGCTCCCCACTCTGTTAGACGTCCTCTCTCTGCTTGTTGAGTGTTGCCATCCTGGAATTTAAGCTTGATAGTTTTGCCATCTTACTTAGGCTTGCACTCAAGCTCCGCCGTTGATCGCTCCATATCGGTTCGTTCGACTCTCATATCATCTTCGTCACTTGATTAAAATAGACCCAGGTCTGAGCTTAGCGAACACCGCGGCCTCATATTGTCAGTCACAAAGACCCCAGAGTAATCCTTAATTCACCTTGTTGTTATTTCCAATGCTCTCCACAAAGTACCGGTCTTTTGGCGGGTCTCTGGTAACTAGATAGGGGCTCTTATATTTAGTCTCGAATTCGCTACCAAGTCTCCTTCTCTATAAATCGTTGACATCTTCCGGCTGTCGTCAAATCGAAGTTTCCATTTCCATCTACTTATATTAATTTTATCGGTTTCTACTCTTCATCGCTCTTAAAGACGCAGCTCTGTTCCTTACAGCTCACTAGAAACAGCTTGAATGACTCAATTTCTTACGATATCTCTCAAAGTGAAGTCGAATACCAATTCATGTGCAGAAAATCCAGTTGTCACGTACGTCGTAATGTTTGATATGAACTGCTTTCAGTGGATATCGGCATCACTTCATTTCCTTGTGTCCTTAACTACTGGAGTATCGAATGGTACCCCTCTCAACCTAGCCCTTACCTCAAGCCGGTCGAATATGTCGCATCTGGTTTTCCTTACTATATCATTGAAATTCGTTTCCTGTAAACGTTGTTGCTCTGTCCAAAATCACACATTCAGGAAGTCTACAGAAAGTCATCATTTCGTTAAGCATCTTAAGAACGAGTCTTGCCTTAGTAGTTCGAATCGCTTGGAGGAATAGGAACTTTGTTAATGGTTCGCTGATTGCTATTACATACAAAGTGAGATTACGGCTGCGCGGGATTTGTCCCAAACGGTTGACATGTACCGTTTGGAATGGAATCAAATCAACTTCAACTGAATGGAACTCTTCTTCAGGTTTTCCCCCTGCCTACTTAAAGTAACAACATTCCGATCACGCTCGGATATATTATCGTACTAACTTCCACTATTGTGCGAATCAAAACATTTTTTGAACCTGCTGCAGAGTCTTCTGTTCACCAAAGTACCCCATTTGATCGTGGAAGCTTCGAATGATTTGAAAATGTATTAGTTTTGGTACCACAAATTTCACGTCTGCTCCGACACGTCTATAAAGACATTTATTCTTGATAATATAGTCCACTTGTAACTGTCTTGTTTGGATGTTGCTTCCGTTCCAGGAATATCGCTGAAGTGTGCTCCGAGTTGTTTTCCCTGATAATTCAGTGGATACGAAGCTCCTGTATAGAAGATGGCATTTTGCGTGGTCGACAATATATCGGAATCGTGTCCGTTAGTGAGATGTCCATCTCAATGAAATTAAATTGTGCCAATTGTAACATCTCTTCAGCGAAACAATAGTGGCAGTCATCGGTGATCTTAAACAACTGTATTTCTTCCGCATCCGTGATGTGACCGCATTTGATTTTCTCGATATCGATTTGTCGCTTCATCTTACATCGCGTAACCTGAACTGTCACGGTGACATCGTCCTGTCCCAGAACGTTGACTCCCAATAGCATTTCGGCTTCTTACACCTGATCCTGCACAGCATGAAACTCCACTGTAATTTTGATTCCCGTTACCTGGATGACTGTAGCGACTTTGCCTATACCATGGATAGTGCCTCTACCAAATCCTACAAACTTTTGGCTATCTAATTTAGCGCTCGAATTAGGGATTTTTGCTTCCAGGGTCTACTACAGCTGTCATTTCGATACCATTGATAATGACCATCGTACTCCCCAAAGGCGATTCTCGGGAATCGGTAGATAATAGATTTGCCCCTGTACCTAGCAATAGACACTCGTTTATGGCATATGACGCCTTGTTGCACTTTTCACAGCGATTACGTTTTTGCGGAATCGGACAGTTAATCGACAAATGTGCGTGTGTTGTAATTATAACAGACGATCGCTCGCTGGTGACAGTGATGTTTCGTCTACGGAATCGAATGTTGACAATACGTCGAGGATCTCCCGAACAGAGCAAACTGACTGACATTCACCATTGGCTCCCAACGCGTTTCTTTCGAGCGTTCATTGTTTTGTTTCTCGTTATCGTCATCGCAAGTCTCTTGGCTTGCTATGTTGCCCTTTTTTCCTCGGCTCTCATGCAGGCATACCTGTCGGATAAACGTGTTCGCATCGTGTACTTGAGTCACTTTCATGTGTTTGGCGGAGCGTGTGGAAGTCCTCTGTTGAACCTCATTCCCAAGCATAGATATAGACAGTACTGGATCCGCAACCGGTCGTGAGAGCCGAAGCAATTGGCAACCTTCGCTAATGTTGTGTGAAGTTAAGGTTTGAGTTTTATGCTTTTGTTTTAGCACTCTATTCACGGCGAAACACGTTCACATTTCAAAAGTTTTTAATTTTAAAGATCGCGCGTACGTAATCGGAACTTTAATTCACTGTTTTAATTAAAAACTTACGAAATTTCCATCCGCTTTGACACATGAGTTTTCTCGGCGATTTCGCGCTCTTTTCGATTTTCTTTTGCTTTGACGTTCGTGTTTCTTTGAGAGTCGTTTGTTGTTTGTAATCAAGCTGTTTTCCGAATGATAACGAAGGCGCAATCATGTGCACGGGAAATGAAATTTCGTTGGTGTGCGCGGGTGTCAGTGGGGGAAGCAATTCTTCTGAAGAGAGAAAAGAAAATCCTGTCTGGAAAAAAAAGGGGAAGGAGAAGCAGAGGTAATCATATAGTTTCGAGAGCGTAAGTTATTTATAACTTATTTATGCGGCAACTTTGCTTCTCACATGGACGAGTACACAGATTCTCGTTGCTCGTCCATTTGTTTATATGTCTTTGTTCCCAAGTATCTGACGAGTAAACGCATCCGACGTTTTTATCTGTTCCGTTGCTTTCGTTAATTTTATTTGTCATTTTGGAGCCGCCTGTTGCCCCCCGTTTACATACGATCATCAAGTAAACGTCCGACGTGTGCATAGGTGTCGCGCTTTGTTCCCAGTGGACCATTTCGGTTAGCGAATCGATTGGCTATGATAGGGCACCGCAATGGCTGCCACCGATGACGCTAACGATTGCACCAACTCGCCCGATAGTACATTCACCTAGTACCCACACCTTCCATTCACCCTGTGTTGCATGCTTCTCAATTTTACCAGGGGCACGTCAGCTGATCTAGGGCACGTGTGCTGATCAAGGCCACGTCAGCTGATTCAGGGCACGTCAGCTGAGCCCAGGCCTGACGCGTTCAAGAAACAAAGCAAATAAAATTTCAGACGCACGGGTTCTTTTACGCATTTCAGAACACGGGAGTGCTGCCAGATGCTAATAAAAAACTAAAAGATTGCATGGACCGAATTTGTTTTTATGCAAAGTTATTGATTTTTTGAGATATCGTAATCCTGAAATCTCTCATCGAAGCATATGTTTATATTCGCGCCAATCCTCGCGCCAGCATTTACCTGCCTACCTGCTACTGAAGATTTATGGCTCGCTGTTCGGCTTGTGTTCGGATTTTTCCGGAGGGTTAATGGAGTGTGGATACTGTATGAGTATACGATGCTCGCCCATTCCGTCTGACAACCGAGAAATTTCGTCGGCGCAATCATCTAGATTGCTATCGATTTTTACCGTTGCTCTTTCATATGCCTTACGCATCCGCTCCACCAGTTGCGCTTTTGATTCGCCGCATGGTAACTCGCGATTTTTGTACACCCGTCGTAACACTTTCGCCGTTAACGATAAAATTTCCACTACCTTCATCACGCAAATCCCACTTCTGATTTTGTCAGAATGAAGTGGAAGTTAGTGGAAATGAAAGATTGAAAGTGAGCAATTAAGCTTATTCACTCTAAATACGAGTATCTCGTTTTTTCGGCTTCTCCACTGGTCTCCACTCTTCAGTTCTCCTAAGGATTACCTTTTTGAATATCCGTTGTTCATTTATACAATTCACGTGGCCACCCCATTGCAGCTTCCGGAGCCTTAAAATCGTTAAGACATCCAACTCGCCAAAAATTTCATGCAGCTCATGGTTGTATCGAATTGGCCATTGGTCCCCGTCTAGCTTCGCTCCGATAAGCTGCCTCAGGACCCATCTTTCGGAGGAATTTAGTATGTTTGCGAATGCTTGAGTAAGGTTCCATGCTTCACACCGATAGCAAAGCACAGGTCTTATCACAGATTAGTACATTTGGAGCTTTGTTTTCCTGAGCTGGTCTTCTAGGTTGCCAAAACTGAATAAAAAAATTTATATACAAGCTGTATTCTTTGGCGTATTTCGTACCTTGCATTAGGATTCCTCGTTGTTTTGGTGCCTAAAAACACGAATCCGCCCACAATTTTGATACTGTATTCACCAAGTGTGATATTTAGGGTATTACAGGCGTTTTCCTTTGACTGCATCATGAGGTTTGATTTATTCTCACTGATCTGTAGTAATGCAAAAAATGACTTATTTTTCAGATTCTGAAAGTGCTAAGACCTTTCATTTGATACCGTACCCGACTACATTTAATGAAAAAATTTGTTAAGGGCCACTTTAAAATTGAGTTCTTTTAAAGCATAAATATATTTGTTGTACATGTCATAAAAGTTTTTCTTGAATTCAATCATTCTATTTATCCACATATTGTAGGTTAAGTTCAAAACCCTTTTGACATGAGCGTAGTTCTGTCTACCCAACTTGTTTGATTTTAATGATTGATTACGCTAAAGTCTGTGCTCACCTCAAAAACAAAGAAGGGAATGTGACAGTTGAGTTTTTCATTGGCATATCATTGTACAGTGCTTATGTCGGTGTTCATCGAAGCTGTACGTACTGGGAAAATGCTTCTGACTACGGCGTGCCAATAATTTATTATTCATTATCAAGAGATAGATTCACTTTTATAACGACCAATTTACACTGCTGTGCTAATTCTAAATGATAAATTTGCAAATATCAGATTACTTTCCAACATGCTAAATTCGAGTTTTGTGGCATCTGCTCTATACGAAGGGGATGACAGTATTGGTGAAGCAATGATTATGCCGGCAATCCCTGTAAACAATATATTCAAAACAAACCAATTAGATGGGGCTAAATGTTTTGGGTTGGCATAACTTGCCTTGACTATGTTATTTGGTTTCTACCATACCAAGAAAAATCTGTAGTAGATTCGACAGCTTATGGCAAACTAGGATTAGGAGCAAGTATTGTATGGCAATATTCTGATGTCATCCGTAGAATGGACAATAAAGCACCGTTTTATCTGTACTTCGACAACTTTTTTGCTTCTATAACTTCAGTCGATACGCTTTTCTGGCGTATGGCTATTACTCCAGCATTTGCTGCATATGAGAAGTGCATTCAGCAGTGAGATAGATCTATCGGGCGTTTATATTTTAATGTTTTCTATTGCGTTATGGTTACTTTCACGAGTTACGTTGATGAACATTATACATAGCAATGGCCTCTTCAATTAAAAAACGCTGTAAATTCACACATTTACTAGGGAAAAAACTGGTCGTTTAGAGAAAGAAGAAACGAGCAATAAGTATTTGTGATTCATTTGTGTCTATCGGGTACAAAGGTGCTGCTGACATCGAAAAACATATACATACCGAAAAACACAAAAGGTAACAGCGAATAAGTACATCAAAAAGTAAGTTGGACAGTTTTGTTTGCAAGCAAGGTTATAAAGGCAGCGTAGTTGATGACACACTCGCATTTCACGTGGTCAAACACCATCAATCATACAAAAGCATGGACTGCACTTCGTCGTTATTAAGGAAACTATTTTCTGATTCCGAATTGGCTTGTGCGAGGACAAAATCTGAGGCAATTGTTACCAATGTCATTGCACCTTATGCTGTTGAAATTCTTCTACAGAGCCTGCAAAATATATCAATTTTGGGGTTGTCGGACAGATGCCAGCAATCATAACGCTGACAAAATGTTACCCGTCGTTGTCCAGTATTTTGATTGGAAAACTGGGATGCAAAGTAAATTGCTGGTATTATCTGCATTGGAAAATGAAACTTCGATGACTATTGCTAATCATTTACTGACTATTCTCGAAAAGTATCATTTAAAAATAAGTGCTTCTCTTTCATCGGCGACAATGCAAATGTGAATTTCGGAGGAGTTTCAAGGAATCCAGGTAACAATTTTATCTCTCATTTAAATCAGAACTTGGACCACGAGATTGTTGGTGTTGGTTGCCCAGCTCATATTTTTCACAATGCAATACGTCATGCTACAGATCTGTTGGGATTCGACGTTGAATCTCTGGTGATGAAAATTTTTAATCACTTTTCGGTGTATACTGTACGAACAGAAACTCTGAAAGAGCTATGTAGCTATATTGAGATTTATTATGAAAAATTGCTGTATCATAGTAAAACGAGGTGGCTCAGCCTTTTTCCAGCAGTCGAAAGGATTCTCAAATTATACGATGCTTAAAAGAATTCTTTTCGACAACAGAAAAGCCCCCAGTTCTGATCAAGAAGTTTTTTGAGAGCAATTTGTTACACCCACTTTTTACCAAGGAAACTGGGGTGCTCCGGCGGGGCTTATGGACCCGGTTAGCTCGTCCAAAGACGGGCGTGGAGCGCCACTCGCTTTTCCCTCAAAGCCCCAAATAGCCGCCAAGCGAGAATGCGACTAACCGGATTAAACTCGACGTTATTCGGACGATACCCTAGCTACTAACCACCATACGATTTTCACTCAATACTTCACCTACACCACTTCACTAACCACCCTATATTCTTCACTCCGATACTTCACCTACACCACTTCACTAACCACCCTATAATCTTCACTTCTTATTAACTCTATTCTTCGCGTGGACCACTATACCACCCTATAATCTTCACTTCTTATTAACTCTATTCTTGGCGTGGACCACTATACCACCCCCGAACACTCAGACTCCCGATATCACGGGCTTTATTTAACTCCCCGTCACTTCCACTTCCGCTTGTCCGTCCAAGCCGCACTCGTTACAAACCGCGATCTGAAACAAAGAACTTACTTCTCTTCTCAAGACAAAAATTTCTTCCTTCGAACATTAATTGAACACAAATAAACTCCAATTATTTACAATTTTACCACACTTGTATTCCAGATCAAAAGAATCTAAAAGCTTAACAAAAGATACACTCTATCATAAAAAAACTTACTTTTCTTCTAACCCTACAAAGGGGCCCCTTCGACGATCGTATTCGCGGCTATATTCCGTCGCCTTTCCTCCAATGTCGAAACTTGCTCGTCGCTTTGAAATCAATTTTTCCTTGGCGTGGATTTCGCTTTGCCGACTCCGCTGTCCTCCACTTGAAAATTCCGCTGCGCGCCGAATTTTATCTCGCTGGTTGCTCTGGTTCCGCTGCCGTCGTCGCCCACGATAAAAGAGATCAAAGAGGAGGCGCGTCATTCCTCGCGTGCTTATATAGCCTCCTCCTAACGGCTATGGTTCCGCTCGTCGGTCATCCACCTCTTCAGCGGGGTAATTCCTTCTTGCCGCCACTTGGTCGTCGCTCCCCTCTGGTGGCGAGCACTCCAACTTCGGCTGAATCAGCTGAACGTAATTCACTGACAGTCAGTGATGTTTGTTTATGTATTTCCGTGCTGAGAAAAATCGACCGCAATCTTCGCATTTATATACGGTTGGATCTTGGTGCCACCTTTTATGTTCTACTAATAATCTTCTTCCAGAGAACGTTTTCCCGCACTCCTCGCCTTTAATTGCCAAAGAAATGGAATGAAGCAATTCGTGGTGCTCAGTCAATGCATAATTCATGGCAAAACATTCTCCACATAGTTCACAAGTGAAGACTTTCTGTCGCATATGTAGTTTTAAATGGGCCTTCAAATTTTCCCTCCTCGCGAAGCATCTTCCGCACTGATCGCATTCAAATAGCTCAGGATTCGCGTGTAGCGACCTATGTCTTTTGAAATGATGTTTTATTAGGAATATTTTCGGACAATGTTCACATTTCAACGTTTCCGGGCTTGAGTGCAACTGAATGTGTTTCTCCAAGTCTTCTTTTTTTTAAAATACATTTCACAAAGATGGCATTTCATTACTCCGTCTTTATCGTGATACAGTTCGTGTCGCTTTAATCCCCGCATACTTGTAAACGTTAAGTTGCACATGTCGCACCTTATTTCTTGATCACCGCTTCACCTTCAGGACGGGATACTGCAGGCAATGGTCCAGCACTCCCTGGCAGCTTTTGGTTCGGTATAGTTTTAACAAGTCCAGAATTCTTTGCAACATTGTTGACTGCAACAGTTTCATTTGGTTTAGGTAATTCATTTAAAGATTTATTTGTTGCGGTGCTTGATTTATTTTTATTCATGTACTGAGCTTTAAAATCATATGCAGTGCATAATTTTTGGACACACTCCATGCATATAGCTTTTGGAAGAGAATCATCGGCTTCCATCCGCAATGGCATCATTGATCTAATCATATCAAGTAAAGCTGCATTTTCCTGTTGGAATATAATTTTTAAGTTGTTTGAAGATTCGCAAACGCGACAGACATTATTCCCACTCATTTTAAAGACGGGTCAATTGACATCAGCATCTACTAAATTCTTTTTTTCTTGTTCTGCTGTGTCTAGCACACTCAATAGACATAAATGAAATCGATTTAAGCCACCTGCAACCACTTCGTATTGAAGTTTCCCAATAATTTTCACATCATAAGTTATCTGCACAGAAGCTTGAAGGTTATTTCATTATCTGAACCACCGTAATTATGCTCAATGGATTCAAATTTCGTACAGCATGAAACGACGTCATCGTCGGACTTACACCCATTTCCCTCCAACAGCGGATTTATGTAAGCGACGTAGTGTCCGTTTTGATTGTCTCCTGAATGGACTACGAAATAGAAATCACTCCTTTCTCAGCTTCCTGAAGACTGTACTCTTCACCAGCATCGTATTTGGTGTCACCATCTAGCATTTCTGTAGCAATGTAACTCTGGAACGATTCGTAAACCGGACAATTATTCTAAATTTAGAGATGCGTTTCCATCGACAATATCATGTGAACCGATGTTTTCTAAATGTACTCGTTGCTCCCGGAGAAACTGTAGCGTTTTATCGACATTTTCAAGACAGTGAATTCTCATCATCTGAATCCTCCTTGGCAACATCTGGCTCGATCTTGTTAGGTTTTGATTTTGACCGAAATATCTGGGGAACATTCCAACTTCGAACATGCGGTGATTCTGACCTTCGCTCGATGACAATTATGTTTGCTTAAGACTACCAATAATCGTAATTAAAACTACTAATATGATTACAATTTGGACTGGCAAACAAACCCTAGTCGAGTGCGGCTTAGCTTTCTGACTATACATAGTCACGCGAATGCTACGATAGTGTTCGGGGTGAGGTAATCCTGGTGCCCTTCGGTTTTATCCGTAACAAATTCCAGTGAAATATATTTGTATTATCATCGTTCGTTGATGGCTATATTTAATTCAAGAATAGCGTCACTGGAAAAGGAGAAAAACTCAATTGTTGAAGTGCTTTCTACTATAAAAGGAACGACAGAGTCACTAAGTCAAAGAATCGAATATAACTTCGTTCCTTTAAAGATACGATATCTCTTTGAAGAAAATAAAATTAACGAAGACCAGCGCCACAAAATAAATACTGAAATTAAACTCATATATCAAGAAAACATAAATTACATAAATATTTGGATAAGACCTTGGGAGCCATTTAAATGCTTTGAATGACTGAGAGACAAAGGCATCAGCATTGGCGATATTAAACTCTTTGAAGAATTCTGCCTACTAATCAATTTTTTTAACACGAGCAAAGTGATTTTTATGATGAGTTAGCTGAAAAACAGTGGGTAATTTTCTTCAATGCGTGCAATGATAGAAGCTGTTTTACAGAATTGCTTAAAATTGCTGAATACTTTTGTTGTATTATGCCCCATGCCGCAAATGTGGAGCGAATTTTTTCACTCATGATTTCGCAGTGGACGAAGGGGAGGGACAGATTATCAGTTGAGTCAATCAAAGCAATATTATTAACACAATATAACTTCAAAGATATAACTTGACCCGAATTTCATAGTGAAATTTCTTTAAAATCAAATTTTCTCAAAGCTGTTAGTAGTGAGCGAAAATACAACGTTCAAAGAGTTAAATAAATGGTAATAAAATTTACTTATAATGGACTTAGTTTTAGTATCAGCTGAAGGCCGGACTTTTTTAGGGTTTTGTAAAAAATTTTTACAAAAACCTACTAAAATTGCGTCCTGTCTGTCCGTCTGTCTGTCCGTCCGTCCGTCCGTCCGTGTGTCACAGCAGTTTTTCTTGGAAACTACTTAAGCTAGAAACATCAAATTTTGTATGTGGATGTAAAGTTGTGTTTTCTTCAAAGTTCAATTACAAAAAAATTTTATAAGGTATTTAAGGGGGGTCTCCCCGTATAGGGGAGTGACCCCCCGAAAAAAAAATTTCATTGAAAGTAGCCGATATGGGTATCAAATGAGAGGTCTTGATGAGAACTTTTCAAAACAGGTCTTATTTTGGCAAAGTTTGCTACGAGGGGCGCACAGGGAGGGGAAATACACGAAATATTTGTGTCCCCCCCTCGCGATTGGACACCTGTGATCCAAAAAATCTGAAAAAAATCAGGAATGTAGGCCTTGGTGAGTACAACAACAACAAATACGTGAGAAGTCGCAATTCGCTCAACTTTGTTAGTAATAGTATGATTTATCGATTTTATGTTTTCTTGAATAAAATCTTAATGGTCCCCTTAAATTCTATGAAATTCAGTACACAGATGACTATTTATAGGGTTGATCTATCCTGAAAGTTTTATAAAGATTGATATTTAGCGAAGTTATAGCGGTTTGAATTTTCCTGTATTACTATGGAACAATATGCGCTGCATTTATTACTATTGCAACATATGGCTATAGAACAACATGCGCTTTTTACCGACTCAGACACTACAGTTTTGCTAGGATTTGCATGAAAATTTCTGGAATGATATGTGTCATGTATAGGTGGTATCAGTAATCGTAAAACAAAATAGTGGCTGTTTTAAATGCGAAGATTGAATAATTTTGAGTTATTTTTTTCCTAACTTCAACGTTTAAGATGCATGCTTTGAACACGAAAAAATTGGCCATGAATCGATGATAACCGTACAGGAGAATAGCCCCTGAAAAAATTCATCAAACGTAGCCGATATGAGTATGAGATGAACGTTTTCATGGGAGCATTTCAAAACAGTTCTTAAACTGTCAGTTTTTGCTTCCGTGGGGGCACAGGGGGGAAATACATGAAAAATGTGTTTCCTCCCTCGCGAATGGACATCTGAAATAATTATCAAGGGAGATATTTATGAGTATAACAATAACAAAACCTCAGAAGTCGAAATTCGTTCAACTTTGTTAATAATAGTATGATCTTCGTATTTCATATTTTCTCCAATAAAATCGTCTTTGACATGTATCTTGATTTGATTCGATCTGGTGACTGCATTTTGTAAATTGAATACAAAACCCTTCTGACATGAGCGTAGGTCTGTTTACCCAACTTGTTTTTAACAGGAATCAGGACTTTCTACTGCAAGCAACCGGTTTTTATATTTTGACCCCTGTTAACCCTAGTCCCAAGTCCGTTTGAGAAAGGAGGAGGGAACCCTTTGTTTCCCCAAACAATAGCTTCCATAGTTCTTCATCCCAAACAGTCCAATCAAATGGTAGGAAATGCTCTCGGGGCCGCGCATTGGGTTTACTGGTTCCCTCATAATGCCACATTAAATGCCGACAGATACTAATAACTGTAAATACATCTACAGCTCTACTACTAAACCCTACTAATATCTCTTTTGTCGGAACGTAAGAGGGTGAAGGCGAATCTTGCGCGGCAAATCGAAGCAATAACCATGCGGCCGGAATGGAGGTTGGGCGCTGGGCTAACTCCCCACCCCCCTGGCAAACATGAAAATGCTTCAATACCTGCAGATTGGCCTCGGAATTGAGCTCATGGCAACGACCTCGCAAACGAAAAAAGGACTATGGCATTGGATCCTGGAATGTAAGATCACTGAATTATCCTGGTGCTGTTAAGGACCTTTTATAACAGGCCATTCAATTTAAATTAAAAACACTGGCAATCCAGGAAACAAACTGGACTAGAAACGACATTCAAGAAAAGGTATCACACGCAATTATCAAAAGTGGGAAGCCTACTGGAATTTTGAGTGGCTTTCATTGTGGATAGGGAGTTCCAATCGCATATCATTCGTATTAAGGCAGCCACTGAACGGTAGTGTGGAATCCGTATAAAAACAAAATTCTTCAAAATTTATCTGTTAAATGTTTACCTGGAAAGACTAGTCGACTCATTGGCTACAAACGACATAATATAATTCTGGGTGATTTCAACACTAAGGTTGGCAATGAGCTATCTCATCGGGGAACGACTGGAGGTTTGGCCTCCACGATGAAACAAATGGCAATGGCCAGTGCCTGATTGACTTTGCGTGTAGGAGAAATCTTGTCGTAAGTTCAACTTGCTTCCTTCATCGACGCATTCATAAAATTAACTGGGTATCACCGGATGGCAACACACAAAACCAGATCGACTCTGTTTTGGTCCAGCAACGATGGGCCTGGAGCATACTTGACGTCCATACACATGGTAGGGCCAGTTGTAACTCAGATCATTGCTACAAAAATTTGACATCCAAAGGCTCCAAACGGCATCTGTGGCCAAAAATTTCACTGAGACCCTCGACAACCAGCTGGCTCCCATCTTATCAGACGCACCGTTAAAGGCAAGCAACGAGTTCTAGATTGAAGTGAAAGCGGCTATTAAGACCGCGGCAGAACAGACGATTGGACATCAAGCCCGGCAAAAGAGGATTGAGTGGTTCGAGATGAGTGCCAAAATGCGTTAAGCAAAAAGAATCAGGCATCCAAAGATTACCTAGGTAGGAAAACATGGACAAAAAGAGAATAGTACGAAAATCTCAGAAGAGTAGCGAATAAGATTATTAGAATTCAGAAAAGGAGATACTCTGATGACCAATTGAGAAGTATAGATGTAAGTTTAGCGAGCAATAACACAAGACAAGCATACAAAGCAGTGCGAAGCATGTAACGTAGTTATCAGCCCAAAACCACGCTCTGTCGTAATGACATCGGCAATATCATCGCTGATGAAACCAAGATTAAGGAAAGATGGTCATCATATATCAAGAACCTCATTAATCTCCGAACAGCCCCACAAAATTGGAACCTACAGATGTCTGCGGAGGACTTCCATTGGCCCCAGCAACTCTGCAGAAAGTGTTTTCCATCATCAAAGCCCAAAAGAATAATAAAGCGCCAGGCATCGATGAGATTTCGGTGGAGCTCATCACATATGGTGGCACCAGTATTCATAAAGGTATTCACAAAGTCATCCAGCAAATTTGGAAAGAAGAGCTTATGCCAATAGAGTGGAGCTCATCAATTATAATTCCTATCACAAAAAAGATGACAAGCTACAGTTCGAAAATTATGGAGGCATATCACTACTTTGTATGGCGGATAAAATATTTTCTGAAATCCTATAAACTAAAATTGGATCATGTGCCAACAGTACTATTCGGAAGTATTAAGTTAGTTTTAGAGCAGGTGTCTCGACAAAAGACCAATTGTCCACAGTCAAGCAGGTACTTGAAAAGTGCTGGGAGTTTAACATAGACATGCACCAAATTTTCGTTGACTTTAAGCAAGCATACGACAGTATTGATCGTAACGTACTGTACTAAATAACGCTTTGCTTCGGCATCTCAGCCAAATAAGTCCGTCTTACTGCAATGACGTCGATAATATTCCAAGTCCGCATCAATAACCAACTCACCGATGCCTTTTACACAAATATCGGATTAAAACAGGAAGAAAGGCTGGCCACCTTGCTATTCAATTTCGCTCTGGAGTACGTCATCAGGAAGCTACCTGTCAATACACGAGGTACATTGCTATACAAGTCGAGTTAAGTATCAGCTTATGCGGACGACATCAACATTTTGTCACGTTCATTGGGAACTGCCAAAGAGCTCTTCCGGAAACTTGATAGCGTAGCAAAACTAGTAGAGCTATAAATAAATGAAAATAAAACAAAACTCATGACGCACTCGAGGAAAATTACCTCAAGCACAGTACATATCGCACTTGGCGAATACAGTATCAAAAATGTGACTAAATGTGTGTATTAAGGCGCCTAAATAACGAGAACCAATAATGAAAGAGACGAAATACGCCGAAGAATATAGCTCGCAAATAAAATATTTTATTCAGTTTTAACGATCTTGAAAACCAGCTTCATACACAGGAAAACAAAGCTCAAAGTATACAAATCTGTATAAGGCCTGTGTTATGGTATGCGTGTGAAACGTGGACCCTAACCCAAGCATCCGCAAATATAATGAAGACCTTTGAGCGACGGGTCCTGAGGCAAATAATTGGAGCGAAGCTAGACGGGGACCAATGATTGTCAGACTGCGGAAGTTGCTATGGGCTGGACACCATAGTATACTCAACTAGTACCCACACATTTCATTTACCCTGTGTTGCACACTTTTTGAATTTTCTCAGGGGCACGTCAGCTGATCCGGGGCATGAGAGCTGATCCCATGTTTGGCGTGCTCAAGAAACAAAGCAAAATGCAAATAAAATTTCCAACGCACGTGTTCTTTTACGCATTGCAGAACATGGGAGTGCTGCCACATCCTAATAAAAACTAAAAGATTGCATGGAACGAATTTGTTTTTCTGCAAAGTTATTGATTTTTTGAGATATGGTAATCCTGAAATTTCTCATCGAAGCATATGTTTATATTCGCGCCAATCCTCGCATCAGCATTTACCTACCTACCTGCTACCGAAGGTTTATGGCTCGCTGTTCGGCTTGTGTTCGAATTTTTCCGGAGGGTTGATGGAGTGTGGTTACTAGTTGAGTATACTATGCTGGACACATGAGTCGTATGGATGAACAACGGATATCCAAAAAAGTTTTTTTTTTGTTGGGAGAACTGAAGGCCGAAGACCAGTAAGGAAACCGAAGAAACGCGGGTCTGACTCGGTCAACGAAGACATTTCATCGCTGCTCGGATTTTAAAATTGGAGGATGCGGTTAATGGATCAAGATAGTTGGAGGCCTTGTTTGCAGGAAGCGAAGGTCCGAGAGGGGCTGTAGTGCTACGGAGAAGAAACTCAAATTTAAATCAGTTAAAGATGAAGAGATTTTTGCTTGCAAATTTAACGACAACCAAAACAAGTAAAAAGTTACTCTAACAGTAAAAACCAGGTGATTTTCGCAGTAATTGAAGCGATACATACAAATTGATCAACCTGCTCCATTAAAGTTCGCATGAAAATATGGGAGGTGTTGACAGATTCTATCAGAACATTTTTTATACTGCATAAACATTCAAATGAGGAAATGGTACTATTGTCTTACTGCTCATTGTCTAGATATAGCCTTGCAGCTTAAGAAACTCAATGAGGGCGAGTATGAACATCTAAACAAACAAAAACAAAAGGAAAAAGTTGTCCTACAAGTTTGTTGGAATCGTACGGAAAGAGTGTAGATCGAAAACTAGGGCGCACATCACAACAACTTTCAAGAAAAGTCACGTTTTGCTGGCATCGGTCACACAATAAAATACAGGAACGAACTATTGCTATGTGCATTATGTTATGAAAACGCTATGTTCTTTTGCAAGGAATATAAGTTTAGCATGCAACAACACAAGACAAGCATACAAAGTAGTGAAAAGTCTGAAACGTGGTTATCAGTCAAAAACAACGCTCTGTCGTGATGACTTCGGCACTATCATCGCTGATGAAGCCAAGATTAAGGAAAGATGGTCATCATATATCAAGAACCTTCCTCATCTCCGCACAGCTCCACAACATCGGAACCTATAGATGTCTGCGGAGAGCTTCTATTGGCCCCCTCTACTCTGGAGGAAGTGTGTTCCATCATCAAAGCCCAAAAGGATAATAAAGCGCCAGGCATCGATGTGATTCCAGTGAAGCTCATCAAATATAGTTGCAGTAGTATTTATAAAGCTATTCACAAAGTCAGTCAGCACATTTGGAAAGAAGAGCGCATGCCGCAACATATCACTACTTTGTACGACATACTAAATATTTTCAAAGAGCTTGGAAAATAAAATCAGATCATATTTCAATAGTATTCTTGGGGAGTATCAAGGTGATTTTAGAGCAAGTAAATCGTCAATAGACCAACTGTTCACAATCAAGCAGGTACTTGAAAAATGCTGTGAGTTTAACATAGACATACACAAAATTGTCATTGACCGTAAGCAAGCATACGACAGTATTGATCGTAACGTACTGTACCAAATAATGCTTTGCTTTGGTATCCCGGCCAAATTAGTCCATCTTGCCAAAATGACGATGACGTCGACAACCTCCCAAGTCCACATCAACAATCAAATCCCCGCGCCTTTGACACACGTATCGGACTAAAGCAGGGAAATGGCCTGGCCCCATTGGCTCTAAAATACGTTATTTAAAAGCTACCTGCCGATACAGGAGGTACATTACTATACAAGTCAAGCCAAGTAGTAGCTTCTGCGGACAACATCAACATTTTGTCACGGTCGTTAAAAACCGTCAGAGACCTTTTTCTGAAATTCGTCAGCGAAGCAAAACTATTAGGGCTACAAATCAATGGAAATAAAACAAAGCTCGTGATGCAGTCGAGGAAAAATACCTCAAATGCTCAAAATATCACACATGGCGAATATAATATCAAAAACGTGGGCAAATTTGTGGTGCCAAAATAACTAGAAATGCTGATGAAAGAGACGATATACGGCGATTAATACAGCTCGCAAATAAAATATATTATTCAGTTTTGACGATTTTTTAGACCAGCTGCATACACAGGAAAGCAAAGCTCCAAGTATACAAAACTGTGATTAGACCTGTGTCATGTTATAAATGGAAACATGAACCTTAACCCAAGTATCCGCAAACATATTGAATGCCTTTGAACGATGGGTACTGCGGTGGATGATTTTAGCGAAACTAGACGAGTACCAATGTCGTATTTAATACAAATATGAGCTGTTTGAAATTTTTGTCGAGCCGGAGGTCGCAACGATTGTAAGACTATGGAACCAGAAACGGGCTGGCCCTGTAAATCGTATGGACGAACAACGAATACCCAAACACATATTAGATGGGAGAACTGAAGGGCGGAGTCCAATGGGATAGCTGAGGAAACGCTGTTCTGACTCGGTTGATGAAGACTGTTCATCGCTGCTCGGATTTCAGAACTGGAGGACGCGGTCAATGGAACAACACAGTGGAAGGTGATTCTTGAAAGAAGCGCAAGCCCGAAAGGGCTGTAGTGTTACGAAGCAGATGAAGAATGCGTTCGCCTTACGTCGAATATGGGAAAATATGCGTCCTTCTTCCTCAATTTTAGCATTTGATGTTTATTAAATTTAAATGCCAATAGACTGTTTATCACTTGTATCCATGTACATACATATATTTTGGATCTCAGAGGTTTGATACAAAATCCATCTAATAGGAGCATACTCTTGCCTGCTCAACTTGCTTTCAACTTTTAATCGTGGATCAGGTAGCATAACGAATTCCTTAGGGAGATTCATGGACTTATTTGGCATCCAAAAATTATGTATAATAAACGAGTCCGTCTGTGTGAAGAATATTTTAACAGCCTATGTAGTAAAATTCATATACTGCAATACCAAAAAAATTTCATTGATTAATTTCTTATTTTCCTAACCTTTTTGCAGGCAAGTTTTGGTTGGAGAGGAAAAAAGAACAAAATAAACTGGACATGTGTTGGAGTTGTGATATCTGAGAAAATTATTCTCACTGATGCAAAGTGTATAAATTCAAGAGGGTATTTAATTTGAAGCTTAAAATAATGGATAAGTAACGTTTCAAAACTTTTTCCTTTTGGCAGATCTCTTCCAGATGTTATAGGCATTTTGCACAAGGGGTCAAGAAAAACGTTTAATATAACTTCAATTTATATCCATCCCGACTATAAGGAATCAGAAATATACCATAATATTGCAGTAGTTAAAGTGGTCCCCAATTCCTTGTAAATAATTTAACTAATTACATGTGACGTTGCAATCATTATCAAATTCTCGGCAGGCTTTCGAAATCCATAAAGCCAGTATGCATATGGCCATTTGATGCTATTCCCAAAGCTCTCCTTTATCGAATGGGATACACAGCGCCGGACATGAAACAGATATATAGAAGGAACGCTACTATAATGGAAAATAAAGAATGTTCAAAAAATTTTGGAAATAATTTGGAATTGCCAAACGGTATAACTACCGATATCTTCTGTAGCGAGGGTGCTGATAAGTGTGAGGTAGGTTGTTTCAAAACTATACAGCAATTAACTGTTAATCTTATGATTTTAATTTTTAGAAGGAGCTAGGAGGCCCTATACACCTGCATATAACAAAAGGCGCAAACGCAAGGCCGTTTATTACTGGCATTGCAAGCACAGGCAATTATTGCAGAGGATCGACACCAGTTTTATATACTAGAATCACTTCATATTTGGATTGGATTGAACCATTCCTAAACAGAGATATTTAATTGGGTCAATAAATATTGAAATTCTGTAGTAAATATCCAAAATAAATATATATGTATAAGCATAGAAACATGTTATTACTGCACAACAGATTTATTATGCCAATTTAATGTACCTAAGTAAATTTATTTGATACTTTTCAGAATGAATACTGCCTTCAAAACACAATCTTGGTTGCAAACATATTTGAAATCAAAAGTATTTTCTCACTAATCAAAAAAATAACGTAAGCTCCATCCCTCTGTTACATTTTTATGACCTTTTAACCATTTGTCAAAGTCCGGTTTGATTACAGCTTCGATCCAGCTAACGTATTCTGAAACACGCGTGTAGACTCCTGGAATATTTCCAATACAGTTTTGACCGAAAGATGTGATTCCAACAATCGTTGGGCGCGGTATCCCACTACTAAAATCTTCAAACTGCAAAGGACCTCCAGAATCACCCTGAAATATAAAAGTTAATAGCATGATAGTATATATGTTATACCAGAATACTCTAACCTGACAAGTATCCATTATATTATTTGGATCATGAGCACAAAGCTGCCCGCGAACAATGCCGCGAGGCAAATCTGGCGTTATTGGGATTTTTCTAATGCATTCTCCTTGAGTTTGATAGATCAGTATTCCTTGAAATAACTCATTAGATTGTGGGCCACCAAAAGCAGTAGATCCGTATCCCATTCCCGTCAGCCGTTTTTCAGGAACATCAAAGTGAGACCAAATACATGCTGCTCTAAGGTTCTCCAATTTTCTAAAGGATCAAATCAGATGCATATAATTAAACAGTAAAATTCGATTTGAGGTACCTGTAATCTCCTGTTATTTTGAGTAGTGCAATATCGTGATAAAGTTCATCTGTTTTATACTGTGGATGAGTATAGACTTCAATGATACGAAAGTTCTCCGGAGCTGTATAGTCTTCCTCTACAAGGAGATTTAAATCTCCAACGCGAACGGTATCCGGCAAAACTCTACAATATATTTTAACGTAAAAGGTCACTTCGTTATGAATGTTATTGGAGCCACGAAATACCCTCTATTGGTGGTGCAGTGAGCTGCAGTAAGAACAAAATTTGCTAAAATTACTGTCCCGCCACACCTCCAGTCAATACTGCCTTCAAAATTAGTCCATCCAATGGCAGCCTATATTTCAATAAGATAAAATTGGAAGTGGATACAAAATGTTGAGCTCAATAAATAAATAAATAGATTGATCATATTAATTTAATTAATTTAAAAATAATTGTTGATAGGAATTATATGAAAATTAGCAGTAGTTTCTTACGTCACATATTTTATCCAGTGTAATACATTTCGAACAATCTATAAACTTGGGCAATGCTGAATGCTTTACGCACTTACTTCCGTCTTCTGGATAAAAGTAATGTTCGCAAATATAACGTCATATCGATACTGAATAAACGAAGAATCTTCCTTTTGATTGGGTGACTATTACTTTCTTATTGAATTGCAAACGCGCGTTGCAAAAGGAACGTCCCTTCTTCTTCAGTGCTTTTTACAAGTGTTTCTTATAAACAATCTACAGTCATTATATACATCTAAGTTTTTTCATACAGGTACCGATTTTTCCATGCTAAATAGTCTATCAAGGGGCTTAACAATTATAGGTAATCGATCCCAGCATTACTGCAACGATACTATTTAGGGTGAGCTCCAGTTTCCTTGTGGAGGTTGCGTCGCAGCTTGTCCCATTTTTTGCACGCGTTAATATGTGGCAGGCGAAATCCAAAGTCTATTGACCGTGAACTACCAATCTTGTGCAGGTAAGACTGAAAACTTCGATAATTGGTCAAAAGCTGGGTTAGATAGAAGTCAGTCTGACCACGCTTTCGATTTAGCCATGGTCTCAGGTTCGAGATGAACCACGCACTCCACCTTCCCTATGTGCAGTTCACCCAAGACTGATGCCAATCATTGACTAAGTGCTGTATATCCTCGCGGGCAATTGTCTCCCTTGTGTCCTGGTCTCGATGCAAGTAAATTGTGTGGGGCTCTCTAGCAAGGAAAGTGACAGATATCATGCCTGTAATAACTCTCACTGCTGAATAAGAGACTGTCGGAATCGAAGATGCAATCCTCAAGCTCCTCTACTCTGTACTTGTGGCAAGCATCTTCGGTACGCCTCTCCGCAGAGATCGTCGGCGCATATTTTTGCATCTTATAGTAGTACTGACCCAATAGCACTCATCACTACGTTAATCAGATTCACTACGTCAGCCATAAGTCTACTCAGAGCCAATAGTCCTGAAGCAATAGTCCTGAAGCAGTCATCGTCAGAGAAACTCATCTTTGAGTTAGTCAGCATTCTCAGAGTCTTTACCCCTGGTTTTGATTCCATTAGTATGTTTCGAATATTGATCGTCCTCACTCTAAGGATTTTCTTCTCAGTCAAATTAACCAATTCGGTTTTCTCCAGTGCTAGACTGTACTTTGCGAGTAGTCATCCAATCTTTTACTCAGCTCATTAGCATACCTAGGCTAAATTGCGCTTGTTTAACGGTGCGTTCAGTGACTGGAATCACAATATGATCCACATAGCCAATTGAGCGTGATTCATCTGGCATTTCCAGTCTCTATAGCCCATCGTAAAATACATTTCAGATCCTTCGTTAGCCCTGCATTATGTTGTAAAACAGGCTTCTGTCTTTCATGTAGTTTGTCAAGAGTTGTATACAATATTTGAGAACTTGAAACAGATTTCCCGCGTATCTAGTACATCCACGCAACTAGCGGAATTGAAGGCGTTCCTAACGTCAATTGTTACCAACAAAAGGATCTGTCACTTGGATTAGCCATATACCTTTGCCTTTGGACAGCATTTGGCACCTCTGCAATCGCATCAATGGTGCTGCAACCTACTTCGAATGCCTCTAGCACTTTCCCTGCCATGTCTAGCATGCACAACGGGCGGTACATAGACGATGATCTGGCATTTCTTTTCCCCTTTCTGATCAGTACAAATCTCGCCAACTTTCATCATACTGGAATGCAAGCATTGAATGTAATGAGCATCACACCAGGACAATTGTGAAAGGCAAGTTGCAACACCTCAGCGGGATCACCATCTGGGCCTGTAGCCTCTTTACTTTCAATGATAGGACCACCTCTTCTAGTTCCAGCTGTTTAAAAAGTGGGCACTCCGTTAGCGTCAACGTGAGTGGATTGGGCAGAGAAAAGTGCCCTCATTATCCCACCCAGTATGTATTTTCCACCTGTATGTCACCAAGTTTCCGCATACCAAGGTTTTAGCCAAGGCTGCACAGACTCTTGTTCACATTGTCCACTAGATCTTGCCAGAAGTGGGGCTTGCTATTGTTAATCAGTTTGCGAGCACATTTCATAGTTGACTTATATGCTGCTATCCAGTTGCATGATTTGCCACGGATCCATGTCCATTGAACTGTGTGATACTTCCTTCGCTTTTCAACAATTTCAGTCGATCACCCGCACACTGGGGACTTACCATGCCGGGATCTCTGATGGGGTATTGAAGAGCTACAATACAAACAGTCGTGATTATGCTCATAGAAGAGCTACAATACCAACAGTCGTGATTATGCTCATAATTGAGTTCAAAACGTCTTTAGTTATCAATTCGTCTGTACACTACAAATTCCCCTGTAGCAAAGTACCTGCTGTGCACCAATGAACCTCTTGAGCTCCAATATTCCACCCAATTGTAGGAAGCAAAGAGTACTGGCGTCGAAAAATAATATAATGGATCTCAAGCAGAATGTACTGATGGTCATTGGCTGAGTAGTCCTCTAGTGCTCTCCAATTGTGTATTCTCCATACTAAAAATCCCGGGGGAATGTCACATCCAGTATGGCTCATTCATAACCATTATGGTAGAAAGTTGGCATATTTGTAGTACTTAGTACGACAAATGCCATCGTGGCCACCATTTCTAGAATTCGTTTTCCTCGTGTATCTGTTAAAGTCATAAGCACCTGGATTACCCACTAAAAACCTTTCCTGTCAACTTGAAACATGACACATTACTTCGGGCAAGCACGTTGTCATCTACGTTCCAGAGGGCACCCTCCAAAGCATTGGACTTGGCTTAGAAAGATGATATCGGTTCATTCGGCATTAGACACTAAAGAAGGTGATCTCTTGGCACCTAACTCACATAAAACCATCCTCCCTTCCACATCCATCCATCTGAAAATCATTGTTCCTAACCCAAATTGCGGCAGTACCAATTTCAACAGGATAACATGATGCAGAACTTTTATCATAGTGTTTCGCACTCAGCAGTTAAACGTTGGCTTGCATGTCTCTAACTGTCTGCTCAAATAGGCTTTGGATGGTTGATCTGTGGTGTAGGCTTACTTGTAGGAGACGTGTCATCGAAGTTCTGATTTCGCCTTGACTAGAGCTTCCCGGAAGATCCAAAATTTTCATGATCCCAAGAAGTACCCAAGAACCGATCTTGGATCAGAATCCTTGCATGGGGTATAGTGTGGCCCCTTCGTGAATTCTTTTCTTTTATGACCTGCTTCACCGTATTAGTAGCATAAGGAAATCTTTTCCGGTTCTCTGCATACTTATGCGGTGTAACAATAACCAAGCCATTTGAAGCATTGGGGATGCCATGCCATTCTTACTTACCCTTTATTCAGAAATTGTTCGGCGCCCTTGTCAGTTAATGATGTCCATGTGTTGTCTCCTATGATTTTCTGGTGTTGGCCTTGCTTTGATCCTGTCCACGCTAGAAAGCTCCCTTTTGATTTTTTAATCTTTATTTAAGTATTATTTGTTGTGACTACTCCAGTTTAGTTGGATCCCCCTGAGAGCCACTATATCTATGCGTGTGTAGTCGCCTTTTGGCCCCATGAATATCTTTGCAGAACAGGGAGGCCATGCGAGTTGGCATAAGACCTTATGAGCTCAACTGCTCAGAGCCAGACGAACGCTTACCGGGAGTTCGTCTTAACCGAGCCTACCCTGCCAATCCAAAAATGGGAGCTTTGAACGTACTCTGAGGCCTGCGATGATTTTACCGGGACAGAGATGGTATGATCATTTAATTGGAACTGTTCACGTACGAGTGTCAGCTTGGTACTACCATACAAAACAACTAGATCCAAACCATCATGCCTGCCAACCCAAAGCATCAATTCCAGTTCTTTATCCAAGGCGTAGTTTTCAGTCAGGGTCGTTACCTGTCACCCCAGGAGAAACCTCACGGTGACCTCCATATGCTCAAATCGAAAGGTGTGGCACTCCTCAAAGAATGCTTGCCTCCAAGAGTATCCCGCGAAGAAAGAAGCTTCAAAAATTACTGGGGAAGTTAAGAGTCATTCTCAAAGCATATGTTTCACACTAGGGGAAGAAGAAACTAATAAAAAAAACCCTCCTTGAATCGAAAATATTAGAGTAGATGGCAGAATTGAGGTAGATATATACCAGAGGACAATCGGCAAGCAAAGGACTATACCTATCACATCAAATTATATTTAACAAAAATCTTATCCCTACGTGCATGTACTCAAAAGACAACACCACTATGTCAGAAGAATCGGTTGAAGGAGGAGAATTCAATCCAGCTACAGCTTGCAAAACTGGGTATGAAACGAGAGTGATTAGCAATATAACGCCAAAAATTGAAATCAGACGTACAAGAAATAGCTTGATGAATCTCTATAATTAAGAATAACAGCAATTTAATCGTTTATTCTTATTTGCCTAAGGCTCTGAACAATTTACTTAAGGAAGTGAATATTCTCTCAGTCCCCTTTTGTACACACTTTCAATTAAAGAACGAATTAACCCTATACACTTAACCATCGTCGATTCGACGACTATGCGACATAAGAATCGCTGTCTCTTTCTAGCACTTGCAGCGATCATTACAACGTTTTTGGCCAAATCAGTGCTTGTTAAGCTCTTTTGTTAGGCAGTTGAGTTGTGCAGGTCATGGCAATATTTTTTAGGATATTACAATTGTGCACGTCGTTTTGACGAATCGTTAGGATTTACGTATATTCTGTTGCAACTTACGGTTTTTCTTGCTCGCAGTTTTTATCATGACTTCAAGGCGATCATTGACAGTTGAAAAAGTTGCGCGTTTTTTATTAGATGAGGAAGATGTCAGTGCATCAGCTAGTGATAGTGAAACTGAAGATCACGTTGAGGTTTATCATTGCGAAAGTGATTTACAGTCGAACGTTCAAGAACGTGTTTCAAGTGCTTTAGTGGATAATGTGATGGAGCCACAAATGTCTTCTGTTCTGCAAGGATTTACCTCAGGTAATGATCCCAGTATTTTGAAATTCTCAAGCAGCACAGTTTTTAGTCAGTTTCATTATATTTGGGCTACAAGTAAAGGTCGAGCATCAAACAAAACAGCAGCAATAAACATTGTGCGCATTCTCAGGGGACCAGCTCGCACAGTAAAGGGTATTGTCGGCCCACTTCTGTCATTTGAATAGTTTATGACTGACCTAATAATAGAAGAGATTTATAACCAAAATACATCAACCCAAATTGACACTTGCAATGAAGACATCCTTTTGGGTATTCTCGTGTTAACTGCAGCCCTGAAAAATAATCATCTGACCAATAAGGAATTGTTCAACACTGTGTACTGTGGCACAAGATATGCATTGTGCATGAGCAAAGAAAGGTGTGCGTTTCTTCTGCGATATCTATATTTTGATGATAAAGCAATCCGCTTAGAAAAACAACCCTTTCACACATGTAAGGAATATATACGAAAAGCTTACAAGTCAGTGTCGCCAAAACTATAATCCTATTGATGAGCAGCTACTAACATTTCGAGGGAGGTGTAAATTCAGGATGCATATCCCAAACAAGTATATGGTGGACTGTATGCCATACATCGGAAAAGGGACAATTACATGCGATATGCCTTTAGCAGAGTAGCTCGCAAAAAAACTTACACGCAGTATACATGGTAAGAACAGAAATATTACGGCTGACAATTGGTTTACGTCAGTGCCACTAACTAAACAATTACTTCAGCAGCCTGACAATCTGACGATTGTAGGGACATTACGATCCAATAAAAGTTAAATTCCAGAGGAAATGAAAAATAAGAAAATAGACAGAAGAAAAATCAGCAAAGCAACGTCAATATATCAAAAAACGTTAACACATCCATGTTTGTATATGATGGACCCATTACACTTCTTTCATACAAACTTAAACCATCAAAAATAGTGTACATGCTTTCATCTTTTGATCAAGAGGGCTAAATAAGTGCTGAAACAAAAAAGCCGCATATGATTGAATTCTACAATAGCACAAAAGGTGGCGTAGACACCTTTGATCAAATGTGTTCAATAATGTCCTGCAGTAAAAAACTAATAGATGGCCAATGTCTGTTTTCTATGGCATGATGAATATAGCATGTATTAACAGCTATATAATTGACTGCCACAATGCTTCCGTACATGGTCAAAGCATAATGAATAGGCGTAATTTTATGAAGAAGATGCATTCACAGCTTATAGAGCCCTGGTTGAAAGTTCGATTGGAAATTCGTACATGCCGAGGCACAGTAAGCAAAAAATAATGGATATATTATCTTCCAAAAACGACAAAGATGAAAGGCCAAGTCAATCATTATCTTGTAATGACCTGCAACCACCCGAGGCATCAAATAATAGAAAAAGAAAAATTTGCGGTCTATATTCCTATATTAAAAGGCGAATGAGAAAGTCATTTTGCGTTAACTGTAACACTGCAATCTGCGGTGAACATAAAGTTGATTTTTGCACAATATGTACTTTAAAACATTAGTTTTTTGTATTTTTTCAATTTAGTTATAGTATTATGATGAAGATATGCCAAAGAATAAAAGGCTGTTTTTTTGTTCTTTTAATTTTCATTTTTGTAAATCTATTGCTTTTTTGATCTCATAAGAAGTAGTGGGTTACAATAAATGTCTCATAATAAGTAAAAAATTGAATTAAATAGAAATTTATTGTTATCTTTAAAAAAACAGTCTTTATAAATACGCAACAAACATTACCAAAAATACATTCTTACTTAAAAATAAAACACATTAGTAAATGCTCGTCGAATCGACGAATAGTTAGGGTTAATAACGGGCAAGCGAACGTCAAGTATCTAGGGTTAAAAAAGGTGAAAGGCAGTAAGGTAGTCTGAGTAGTGCAGTGATCGCTGTGTAAACTAAAAATCCCTGATTCGAATCCCGTTGGTGACAGCGAGGTTTGGTTTCGGGTGATACTTTGGACGGACTATAAGCCCACTCAGTTACGATACGTGCTAGTTTAAAATCCGAACGTGTCGCAGCTGGCTGAACGAACCTAACGTCCAAAGGGTGGTACTGACCATATGACCTTCTCGAGTGCCAACACATTTGATCAAGATAATGAGAAACTCTAATTATCTCTAAGCAAAGGCCTGAAAGCGGATGTGGTGCCAAACTAGAAAATAAAGACAGCAGGGTAAAGGAAAAGAAGTCAGGAGTTTATAAAATCAAGGGCATAGTATGCAGTAAAACCTACATTGGGTAAATGTGATGCACTGAGAAGACGAAAAATGAAGAACAAACAAGTTGAGTAAGCAGGAAAGTGCTCCTACCAGAAGGTCTTTGTAAACATCCTAGGATT
The DNA here is from genome assembly GCA_963969285.1 of Odontomyia ornata. NCBI lineage: Eukaryota > Metazoa > Arthropoda > Insecta > Diptera > Stratiomyidae > Odontomyia > Odontomyia ornata. Next base: position 103,532,170 of record OZ017739.1, on the reverse strand, counting down.
AGAAACAAGTTTTCTAATAGTGAGAATCGATAACTTAAATTATTCATCCAATACTTGGATATGAAATCGTATAAATTTATGCAAAAGATGCACAGTTTCTTTCATAAGCACAGTGTAGCCGCCATTTTGATCTCTTCAAAAAGTTTTAAGGTACCGTTTTGATTTTATGGAAGAAAATGTAAAATCTACAAATCATACTATTATTGACATAGTTGAGTGAATTTCGATTTCTGAGGTATTTGTTGCCCTTAAGACCCACTTTCATGAAAATTTTCCGATTTTTCGGCTCAAGGTGTCCAATCGTGAGGGTGGGACACAAATTTTTGGTACATTTTGCTTTTCTCTTGTGCCCCTAATTCATAAAATGATTTTGTTATTTCAGATTCGAAAATTTCAAAGCAAGACCTTTCATTTGATACCCCACTCGACTACTCTAGATGGAAAAAAGTTTAAGGGCTAATTCGTTATAAGGGGGACCTCCTTAAATATTTTTTAAATTTTCGAGAGATCATCACTTTTGACCTCTTCACTAAGTTTGAGCATTCTAGCTTCTATAGTTTCTGAGGAAACTGGCTGTGACGCACGGACAGACTGTTCATCCGTCTGTCAGACAGGTCGCGAAACTAGTTGTAAACAAATTTTTTACGAAGACCTAAAGAGGGAAGGAGAAGCAGCTATTAGACGAGGCAATACGAGCAATATCATCATATTGAATGAGAAGATGTAAAAATTATCAAGGAAGCAAGGAGTGCAAGGAAACTAGACGGCTGCGGAACTTTCTGAGTAATACTTAACTCAATGCTGGTTTGGAGAATGAATACCTATCGGAACTAGTTAAACTTCAGCTATATTGAATTATAGTATTTTTTTGTTTATTTTTAAATCTGCCGGCCAATGCTTTGCTTTATTAAGTGAAGAGATGCGTTTTGACTCCTCTGAGTCATCTTCAGTGTCGTAAAGGAGTCAAAACAACGGCTTCCCAAGAAAAAAAGCATTGAATTAGGTTTAATTTGAGCAAAATGGACACTGTAATAGATGTAAATAATTACTGTGATAAACTTGAAGTCATAAAGAAGTAAAACCAAAAAAAAAAAAAAAACACAATGATTAAGAAGTAGGATTAAAGCTAAGAATTCCTCTTATGTCATAAAATCTAAATTTAAAATTGTTCTACGTAGGTTAAGATCAATATTATTTAAATATAACCCAAAATACCTTGGCCCTTCATAATGTATTTAGTACTGAAGATGGCAGTTTACATACTCCCGAAATATATACCGTTTCCGTCATTAAAAAATGGATGGTGTTATATTTGTAGTTAGGAACATTACTTTTATCCAGAATTTGATTCGAAATGCTAAACTTGGGAGTATATGCCGAACTTACTTCCATAATTCTTCGAGAGTGATCCTAGGGGAAGATGGATTGCGTGCCTGATTCTTGACCTGAGGCTGTGGCTCAATGTAGAGCGTTTTGTGACTGATTTCTGCCTGTTTTAGCTCTTGACTAGACGTGGATGTTGCAGCTGCATTTTGTTACATAAGAGTCGTGGGAAATGCCTACCAGACACTTTTACCTGTAAAATATGGGTAGACAGCATGGCGACTTCTTCAGCAAAATCGGAAAGTTTTGGACGGAGACTAAATTGGAAAGATGCTTATATTCATTGACAAATGAGAGATTATGCTTGGGCAGTGCTGTTACATCCATTGACAAATGAAACTGCACGGCCGATTATGCACGGGCAGTTCTATTGGTTAAAAAGTCAAATTGGAGCATCAGGAGTCACTTCCTTCCTTTCTGTGGGAGAAAAGGTTCCTGTAACTTGAATTCGCCTGTAGGCGGTAGAAAATAAGTCCTAACCCGAAGTAATGTGTGAAATGGTTCGGTAGTCTAGGAGAATTGCGCGTTTTAGAGTCCCACATTCAGAACGTTTTGGGTAACGCGGTCCAGCATAGCGACCGGTATCTCGGAATGACACGAGTAATATGGGCTTCCAAAGCGTCGATTGTAGCTGACTTTTCCCTGATGACCAGCGACTTCGTATAACCTCAAAGAAAATAGTTTAAAAGGTAATACAACACGATCCAGGTGCCCAATTTACTGGTCCAAAATATGAAATGAGGTTCTCATCAAAATGCTTTCTTAATAAGCCCGTTGTTTCTCTGGCTGTATGCGAAAAATATTTCTCACAGAAGGCTGGTTTTTGTTATCCAATTGTATACATTGTTGCGGGGCAAGTCTTTCTATGATGATTTGTCAAGCAGTACTAAATAAAAATTACATTACGATTTGACAGGAGTCACGGGTGATCTGTCAAAAAAAGACTACTGAAAATCAAACGTCACAATGAATCACCCTTTATATGAAGAATAGCTTCCATGTATGTCGAGGATGTGGTTTCCTAAGGTTCTTTACTTGACTTTGTGAATTGATGAAATTTTTCGATGAAAGATAACTATGATCGACCACTTACCATTTGACAGGAGTCACGGGTGATCTGTCAAAAAAAGACTATTGAAAATCAAACGTCATAATGAATCACCCTTTATATGAAGAATAGCTTCCATGTATGTCGAGGATGTGGTTTCCTAAGGTTCTTTACTTGACTTTGTGAATTGATGAAATTTTTCGATGAAAGATAACTATGATCGACCACTTACCATATGCGGGAACTGATTCACTTTAGCTCGGGTGCCACCACCAAAGACAGGAACAGCTTTAATCACTCGTGGATAGTAGTACTCGCAAACTATTAGAAAAATTGTTATAATGGTCATTTTAAGTATCAAAAATCAATGTATAATATATATATATATATATATATATATATATATATATATATATATATATATATATGCATATATATATATATATATATATATATATATATATATATATATATATATATATATATATATATATATATATATATAGCAAAATATATATATATATATACATATATATATATATATATATATATATATATATATATATATATATATGTATATATGTATATATATATATATATATATATATATATATATATATATATATATATATATATATATATATATATATATATATACGAGGTGAGACAATTAAGTAATGAGATTGATTTTATTGCCGCGCTTGTGGTGAACCTGCGACCATGAAATTCCCTTTCCCTTCTCTATTGATATATTATTATTGCCATAGCTTGTTTAGTTCGCCTGCTATGTCGTGTTGAGAAGACGTGTGTTCGTGGTGCTCGTCACGAATATGGAGAAACGAAATCAAGAGCATCGCTTCGCGATAAAATTTTGCACCAGATTGGGCGGAACAGCTTCGGAAACGTACGCTAAAATTGTAAAAGTGCATGGTGACAGTGCTCTTAGTCATGCCCAGGTGTTTCAATGGCATAAAGAGTTTAAGGAGGGGCGTGAAAGCATTGAAGGCGCGGTGCGGGAGACCGGTCGATGTGCGGACTGACGCGAATGCGTAGCGTGTACGCTCTCTAAGCATGGAACGACCGTCGCTGAAGACTGTTTGGAACAAGTGGAAAACGATCCCACGGTGCTTGATGCAGTTATTATAGGCAATGTGAGCTAGTTTTTCCAATTTGACCCAGAAATTTGAGTCGATTACGGACATCCAGGCGGCCGTGACGAAGGTACTCGCGGACATCCATGTCGAAGCGTTTCAGAAATGTTACGAAGCATGGAAAACGCGCTGGAATCATTGTATAGCTGCCCAAGGGGCCTACTTTGAAGGGAATGGAAGAGTTGTAGAATAATTTTTAAATATACGGTTTTCATGGAATTAGTCTCATTACTTTATTGTCACATCTCATAGACTTTATATCTTTATATATACAATATATATATATATATATATATATATATATATATATATATATATATATATATATACATAGATATATATATATATATATACACAAATATATATATATATATATATATATATATATATATATATATATGTATATATATATATATATATATATATATATATATATATATATATATATATATATATATTTAGCTAATTTTTGCGTTTGTAATCGTTTGTATAATTTTTGTTTTATGTGTGAATGCGTCTGATTGCAAGTCCATATAGCATTTCTGAATTAATTCTCAGCTAGAAGTAGAATATCTGAACATGTTTTTATTTTATTTTAGTGTATATTTTTGTTGTTACCAACATCACGAACGGATGCTTTTGTCATGCATAGCCTCTTATCAAGACGAGTCAAACTTAATTTTCTTTTAAATCGACTTGCATAGAGAGAGGAAGGTTATCATCGGTATATTTTTGTTGCTGCTTTTTAAGGGTTTTCTCACAGTAATTTAAAGAGACTAGTTAGTCTCTTTAAATTACTGTGAGAAAATCTAACTGAAATATTGTTCATCCTTTGTACCTCTCAATTTCTTTACTCCTTTTTTACCACCTAATATTGAAAGTTATCGTCCTTTTCGATACCCAGTTAGGCTTTCTATAGCAAAAAAGAAAAAAATAAGGCTCTTTTCTGTACATGGAAGGACCCCCTGAAAAACTGTAATTACGTACCAGTAACTATTAAGAATGGTTTTCAATTTTTTTCATCAAGGCTTTTCGTATGACAACCATCATCATCGTATGTTAAAAATAATTTCATCCCAAAATTTTTAAGAGGTCATGTGAAGTAATTGACTCAGATTATTTGGAGAACTACTGTGTATGTTATGAAGCGGTGAAAATTGTTCTATTGCAAACAAAAACAACCGCTTGAACGTACCCCTAACAAATAAAGACCCATTGTATAGAAAAAGTAAGCTCCAGGTTTCTATAGCAATATCGAGTACAGTCGCTAAAGGTTCAGCTGAAGCTGCCGACAGCAATTCAAAAGATGAAGGATTATCAGGAAACTATAATTGTATGCCCAAAGGGTACGTGAGTGAAGAAAGTTCAAAAGGGAAGAATCCCTAATGACACCACCATCCGGAAAGGCAAATTTCTCGTACGCACCCTTTGTTTAAAAATCAAATAATAATTTACACTTACTATATTATAAGGCCTCTGTACCGCATACATTCTAATAAAGAAAATTATATACAAATAATAATTTGATTGATTGATTTGAAACTCCGTAAAATTTTTTGTTGTAACAAATTTCGCTTACTTTCGGGCTTTTGAAAGCCGCTATTTTGAATAAGTGTTTGATTTTGAATTATTTTAAGGGTTTATGTGTTAGGGTCTCATCAGCAATTTTGCCAAATCACCTTCAAATCTGAGTTTTAATCGGGACTGAAGAAACATACAAAATTTTTATTGAAAATGGCAGTTAAAAATACTAAGTTTTAAATTTTTAACTCTTCTATTTATCATTCGATTTTCATAATTTTATATTAAATGTAAGAATTTATTTCAATAATCAATAATTTCAAGTTCATAAAAAATTCTTTAAGAAACATGGCCGCAAGAGGGCCACAAAATATGAAAAAATGCATATTTGAATTATGAAATTTTTCAATAAATGATCACGCTAACAAATTATTTGATTTTATTTTTCTCTAGGTGTTTATAGCTTCCAGCATAAGGTGAAGTCCCAGTAGCATTGTTTGAAAGTTTTAGTTACAACTACTCGTATAATAACAGTTTTTGCACGTCTTTCAATATTCGAGTGGCAGCAATTTAGTTTACTCTGTTCGACTTTGACTTTTTTATCGTGAGCTTGATCCCATAAATCAATGTTTAAAACCTCTTATCGTTGATGTCAGCTTCATCCAATTCTGACCGCAAATAATCACCCAATATAGCACGATAGCGCTCTCCATTGACGGTAACATGACGGTCGTTTTCATCCGCGAAAAAATACGGCCCAATCACACCTCCGATATGAAAATCGAACCAAACAGTAATTTTTTGCGGATGCAACGGTGTCTCAAGGAGCATATGTGGGTTTGTTGTTGACCAATAATGCATATTTTGCTTATTAACAAAGCCATTGAGCTGAGAGATTCATCGCTGAAAATGATTTTCGCTCTTAAATTCTTCATTTTCTGCAAGCTTTGCTAAGCTTGATTGGCGAAGTATCGATGTTTCGAATGACCAAGAGATGCGCAATTCTTGAGAACAACGTAGAATCGACTGATTTGGCTCGTTTTGAATCGATGCACTTATAGCTGCGATATCCCCTTCGCTTCGATTGGTACGACGTGAAAATTTGGACTCAAACTAATCCAATATAGTAAGCACAGCCTGTCGTCTGAGACGATTATTATGGCCAAAAATTGAAGTAAATGCTCTTATAGTTGCGACCATCAAATTTCACTAGTAATTTTTAATAATTTTCAAGCATTACCGGTTCGTAAACTTTACCATGCTGAAAATGTTGACTTTAACTAACATTTTGACATTGACAGTTTATCAAAAAAGTTTAAGGGTGCGTTCATATAAAGATATTATATTGCTATGTCCCTAACGAGAAACCCTATACGTATATATTTTGTTATTTTGAATAGCCCACTATTTCGGTAGATGTAACTTTTGAAGCGGTCATTTTTCGACATTTGACAAGCAAAAACTACGCCATTAATAAAAATGGAACGATACACGCTTCAACAATGAATTGAAATTAATGAAATTCACTATAAAACTCGAACATTTTTTCGTCATGAAGTGCCTTGTCGGACGGCAATACAGAAATTGGTGGAAAACTTCAAGCTGTCGGGACAATTTAGTGATGTGAAGAATAAAACCCGTGCACGTAACTCAAGAACAGCCGAGAATATTGCTGCTGTAGCCGAAAGTGTTGACTAAAACCCACGTTTGTCCATTCCTCGTCGTTCTTTAGAATTAAGCATTCCACAAACGTCACTACACCGTATTTCGCATAAAGATTTGGGTCTTAAGGCTTATAAAGTTCAGTTAACACAAGAACTCAAGCCGGTCGATAATCAACAATGTCGTGTCTTTGCTGATTGGGTTCTTGAAATGCATGATAATGATCCGGAATTCCATCGAAAAATCATCTTGAGTGATGAGGCCCATTTCTACCTCGGTGGCTTTGTCACCAAGCAAAATTGTCGCATCTGGGGCTCGGAAATCCCAAGAGTTATTGTTGAAAAGCCTCTCTATCCTCAACGTGTGACAGTTTGGTGCGGTTTATGGTCCGACGGAGTCATTGGACCTTACTTTTTCGAAAATGAGGCTGGAACAACTGTTACGTTGAATGGATTGCGCTATCGAGAGATGGTTAATGATTTTTTATGACCGGAATTGGATGGTATTGATCTGGACAATGTTTACTTTTAACAAGACGGCGCTACGTACGAAATCATTGATCTTTTACGGGAAAAGTGTCCGGACCGTGTTATCTCCCGAAGAGGTGGCCACAATTGGCCACCGAAATCTTCGGATTTAACACCTTGCGACTTCTGTCTTTGGGGTCACGTGAAAGAAAAGATCTACGCCAACAGCCCATCGTCGATTCAAGACCTCAAAGATGGACTTCGTGAGGCTATAGAGGATATAGGGCAGCCACTTTGCGATTTGGTTATGGAAAATTTCATGAAAAGGATATGGTCCTGCAAGCGTGGTCGTGGTAGTTATTTGCCTGATGTTATTTTTTACTACTAATGGCATACCTATTTCTTCATAATGAAATAAACACCTGATCATTTATATTAAACAAGTTGGGTAGACAGACCTATGCTCATGTCAGAAGGGTTTTGTACTCAACTTACAAAATGCAGTAACCAGCAACGAATAAAATCAAGAAACATGTCAAAGACGATTTTATTGGAGAAAATGTGAAGTTCGAGGATCATACTATTATTAGCAAAGTTGAAAGAATTTTGACTTCTGAGGTATTTGTTTTACTTATACCCATAGATATCTCCCTTGATAATTTTTCCAGATTTTTTAGAAACACCTTTTTCATGTATTCCGCCCCCCCTCCCTGTGCCCCCACTGAAGCAAAAACTGTCAGTTTAAGAACTGTTTTGAAAAGCTCTCATAGAAAACTTTCAGTTGATATTCATATCGGCTACTTTTCATGAAATTTTTTCAGGGCCCACTCCTCTGTACTGTAATCATCGATTCATGGCCTATTTTTTCGAATCCTAGAATGGTTACAAAGCCCTTTTGCTAGGAGCTCTCTCCTGCCTCTTCGACTTGTTTCAATTGTATGTACTCACCTTCATGATACCTATCATTCCTGAAATTTTCATGCAAATTCTAGCAAAGCTGTAGTGTCTAAATCGATAAAAAGCGCATATGGCTCCATAGCCATATGTTTCCATAGTAATACAGGGCATATTGTTCCATAGTAATACAGGAAAATTCAAATCACTATAACTTCATTAAATACTATTCGATCTTATAAATAGTCACCTGTTTACTAAATTTTATTGAATTTAAGGGGACCGTTTAGATTTTATTTAAGAAAACATAAAATCGATAAATCATACTATTATTAACAAACTTGAGTGAATTTCGACTTCTCATGTATTTGTTGTTGTTGTACTCATTAAGGCCTACATTCATGATTTTTTCAGATTTTTCGGATGGAAGGTTTCCAATCGCGAGGGGGGGGGGGGGTACGCGAAAAGTTCGTACATTTCCCCTTTCCCCTGCCCCCCTCGGTACACAGAAGGCAATTTTAAGACTTGTTTTGAAAAGATCTCATTGAGACCTTTCCAATGACACCCTACTCGACTACCAATGGTGAAAATTTTTTTTTGAGGGGTCACCTCCCTATACGGGGAGACCCCCCTTAAACCCCTTTGAAAAATTTTTCCACCCTTGAACTTTCAAGAGGTCACCACTTCTGACCTTTCCACAAAGTTTCATGGCTGTAGCCTCTATAGTTTCGGAGAAAAAGTGCTGTGACATACAGACGGACGGACGGACGGACAGACGGACACAGGTCGTGATTGCAATAGGGTTTTGTATTTTAGTACAAAACCCTAAAAATGGCACCTCTTATTGGAAAACCCTGTATATATATATATATATATCTTTGAATGCTTTTTCGTTTCTATTTTTTTAGCTATAAATTGTTATTTGGCACTGTATTTGAATTATTTTTTTAAAGAGACATATTTAAATAAATTGAGTTGACTGAAATGTCGATTGGTTCTTGGCCGCGGTTGAATTTTTCGTCAGCTCCACGACTTGTCGAAGGTGGAAACGTTCCATCACGCAATCTTGCCAAGTTGTATTTTTGACGTGCATCATGTGTACGTTCAGAGTTCCTAATACTCTCGAGATGATAGTGTGAGACGGAAAGTGCCGATAGCAAAATAAGTTAAAAATGTAGCTGAAACAAGAAATAAAGGCTAATTGCAGATTTTCTTTGGCCGGAAAAATTATCTTACTGTTGGTTCTTCAGTAACCAAGGGCAACACAAAAAATTTTAAATTAAAGTATTGAGTTGTACTGGGCCAAACCGTTTCTCTGTACATACAAGTGAACAAGTCAGGCCTGGATTTCACCAAAATCCTGGAAATGGCTCGAAAAAGGGTGCCAGCCTATATTTTTCGCAGAAAACGAAGTATATGTAGACGAGAAATTTTATTTTGAAACCAATTAACCGAATTTCTTCATAAAGCCTCTTATGTCATTTTTACGTTACGTGTCCTGCCTAAAGTTCAAGCTTAGCTACAATAAGCTAGCTATCCTTTTCAAAGGTAATGGGTAGATTTATGTGAAATATAAGAAAGTACAGCTTTTTGGCCATTTTCATCTTATGTCAGCACTGATGCCTGCGTAAACTAATATACTATATTTTTTTTTTTTCTTTAAAAGCCGTCGGGCCTTGCTTAGTTGTGTGAGCAGACGCGTTTCGACTACTTTGAGTCATCTTCAGTGTCTAAACAAAGTTATTGACTAATATACTATACTTTATTATATTGCCTTTCATATGAAGCCTCAATAACTAAAAACTATCCGGAGAATGATTCCAATTGAAGAAAAGTCGATTCCAAAATTGTGAAATTGAATTTATCTAATGGATTTTATCCTTTACCATTACTCAACAAGTAAGCTCAGCAGTTATTCAAAAATTGAATCCTTCTACTTATCCTCAGGGAAAAGTTATGGATGAACATGCATGAAAAATAGAGCAAAAGAAAAAAAATACCCGTACATGCGAAACTCTCACCTTTTCCTTAAAAACACGTTAGGCCTTACTGTTTTTGGGTAGACAGACGCATTACGACTGCTTTCAGTTATCTTCAGTGTCGAAAGGATGTACATATGAAGGAAATGATTATACATAGGTGTAGGATGGGTTAAGCAAGTAGGCCCTGGATTAGGCTAAGCAGGGAGATATTTTTGTTTCTTGGGTTATTGGATGTCCGTTTAATTTCGTTCGTCTTGATTCGTGCTCAAAAAAAAAGTCAAAACATAAATATAAAGTTAGAATTAATCTAAATTTAACAGTTATGTAAAATCAACGAGCAAAGAAATTATTGCTCGTAGAGTAATCTCCGCGGCAAGCTTTTAAATGAGCCTGAAGGAGAGCCAAACTGGAGATTAAAATGGTCTCTTACCATATGAGCCATCGGTGAGTGACTCTAAGATACGGTTCTGGCAAATGGTACAGCGTAGATTGCGACGACCTAGTGCAAGAAAGGAGGCGTTTGCTAATGGCGTTGTTTGATTTCGACGATAACATGCCTCTCTTTAATTTAAACAGGAAGCATTTATCAAGAAATTGCCGCCTTACCTGCAGCGAAGGTAGACCGAGCAAATTTAGACGATCATCATAAGGGTGATACGGGAATTTATATTTGTAGAAAAGCGTGCGGGAGAACTTACGGTGCATACATTCAACTGCCCCCATAAGATAATTAAGTTGCGGGAACTATATCTGGCATACATATTCAAGAATTGGGCGAACACAGGTTTGAAAGTTGTAACATCCTTGAGAGTAACGTAAGCCAAAGCCGTGATCCGAGAAGCTTTCCTGGTTATTTAAAAAACGTGGACATAGAATTTCAAATGAGAATCAAAAGTTACACCCAAATTTTTGAAAATTTTGACCAAAAGGAGCACGGAGCTTTCGATAGAGAACGAAAATTGAATGGGATACGTTTTATTGGTAAAGGTCATGGAAAGACACTTTGAGATGTTTAGTTGATGTCAAGTCAATTTCTTTGACACCAAGAGGACAAAAGATTTAAGTCAACCTGAAGAGCTTGGCAATCCTCTATTGAATTAATGAATCGAACAATTTTCAGATCATCAGCGTATAGAAAGGGGTTAGATGTAAAGATAGCTGGGAGGTCATTAATATACATGTTTATATGTCAAGTCTTTGTTGAATGTCAAGTCTCGGCTCTTTATTCTGTGTGTGTAACAATTTCATAGAGTTTGTCATAGTGTCAGGCTCCTCTACGTGTTTTTCTAGGTACGTTGCGTCACTGGTTTTGTATTATAACGGTCGGACTCTTAAAATCAAAGATGTATTACACATAGGCAAAATGGCGGTGATAAATCATTTCTTCACTTTTGCTTTTGTCAATAAGTGATATTTTTTTGATACGCGAACAATTTGAATTTTGATTACGAAATTTTGAAATAGTTTCATCCGTAGAAACCATGCGATTTGGATTGTGAAATTTCGGATAGCTTAGCTTAGAGAATCGTCGTAGTGAAAACTGTGTTCACAAACATACATGCATTAAAAGATGCGAAATCATTGGTGGAGGTAGGTGCCATATATTAGAAAATTGAGAAGCTAGGCATGAAATTTTCGGGTAAAAAAATTTCTAAAAATGTTAAGGAGGTTCTTCCCATATACGAGGCTAACCCTTAAACGTTTCTTTCTTCATCAAAAGTAGTCGTGTGCGGTGTCACATAAATGTTCCTATTGCACCCTCCCCCTCGAACACGGGGAATGTCGGTCGTCAGGAATACTCTTGGAGGCTAGCATTCTTTAGGGAGTACCATCCACATAGACCCGTGGATATGGAAGTCACCGTGAAGGACCTCCTGGGATGATCGTTAATGATTATGACTGAATTTGGGTGGCACTTTGAACGATGAACTAAAATTGATGCTTTGGGCTAGCGGAAATGATGGTTTAGACATAATTGCTTTGCATAGTAGTGCCGCAGTAACAGTCATGCGTCAATGGCTCCTATTCAATTAATGTACCATCTCCGTCCCAGTAAAATCTTGGTAGGCCTCGGAGTACATTCAAAAGTCGCACCATTGGATTGGTAATAAAAATTCGTCTGAGACAGACTTCCGATTATTCTCGTTCTGAGTACTCGTCCCCATAAGGGCTTATACCAGCTCTTGCATGGCCTCCCTGCTCTGTAAATATACCCATAGAACAAAAAGGTGACTACACACAGAAATAGAGATAGAGACTCTAAGGGGGATCCAACCAAATTGAAGTATTCTCAACCAAGGACTTAAAAAAAAAGATTGACAAACAAATCTAAAACAAATAAGCAAAAATACCAACAAAGACGAGAGACCAACAGTTTCAGCCACGATCTTAGGATTACATTGAGAACGGTTCCAATGATGACAAAAACGAAGACAAATACGATGAAAGTAAAGACGAAAAATAGAAAACAAAATAAAGACTTTTCCGAACAGAACTTAATTCGACATTCGGGTGCAGAAAAAAAACTATGCGAATGCCAGAGCCTCCTTAAAAAAGCTGAGCGGGGAGTTTCATAAGACGTACCAGATGTTTGCACGGTAGAAAATTCAAAGAAAACTGAGAATTTGATCATTACTGCTGCAATCGCTGCTGAAGCAACCGAAACAAGGGTTTTAGATGCTGAAATAAAAACGAACTATCCTGAGATCCCCAAAGTAATCACGGCTAAAAAAGAGATGATGAAACAAACCAAACGCCGTTATGTGATTTCAATGACTGTACTTGGAAACGGAAGGTGATAACCTATCCCAAGAAAGGAGATTGTAAAGTGCAGTTGCCGTCCCGTGACACCAAGGAGAAAGGCTAATCTGCAAAATAAGAGACGCTCTGAAAAAACTGAACCTGCACGCACAACTCGACAAAAATCAGTAAAGGATCAAAGAATTGGCTCTTTGTACTAAAAGACTAGACTGCACAGGGCACTACCGAAGGAGCTGTATAAAGGCCAAAGACAACCAGAAGAACTCTAAACTGCATAGATAGCCTCTAACTCTAAAATGCATAGATAGCTCCATCATCAAATATCAATAAAAGCGAATAGGATAAAATAAGGAAGAAGGAAGCGCTTGATGGGCGTGGAATACTAAACCAGAAGTTCCAGACAGTGCTGATAAAATGAGCGATTAAAGATCCAAATAAACTCCTTCAAAACGTGCCACAAAATTAAGTTCGCATGCATGCACAGTGAATAAAAACATCTAGTGTGAGACAGGAGAGAAAAAAGCCACGATGAAGATTCTGGCAGTAGGAAATGCTCCAAGCATGTATATATCACAAGATAGCCGATCTTGCGTAAAACCGTTGTATGATATCGGGAAAAATGTCAGGCCCAAAGACACCAATACTGCTATTGAAGCAGTACAACCAAGCTGGCCGGGCCACTTGCTGGTCAGCAAAGGCTGACGATAAAGAAGCAAAAGCTCAACCATAGCCTCGCTTGGGCCAATGGAAATGATTGAGATAAGGGACATTGACTGCGTCATGGACTAAAGCCAAGGTAGAAAGAGCCATAAGAAGGCAGCTTTGTAGCTTGGGTAATATCAAAGCGGGGCTAACACAAGAAAATCGTAGAGGACAACACATGGCCATCATTAACTTGACCTAAAAAACGCGAAAAACAAGTCCTGGAAATGGTGGCTAGGATGCCGCTTGTTATACTAAATACCGAAAATACGCCGACTTTCCACCGTCTCTGGACGTGTCATTTGCCTCAGTCCCTAGTACGAAGGATATACAATTCGAAAGTATTATAGGACTACTTGGCTAGTGATCATGAGTACATTCTGCTTGAGAACCGTAATGCTGACGAGATTTGTCAAAGTACTCACGGCAGGTTTTCCACTGTAGAGTCACAGCGAACAGAAGAACTGGAAGCTCAAGGAATGGTGCACTCAACTATGAACACCATTGTGACTGCTTGCAGTACTTCTATGCCCCGTCGAAACCCCGGTAAAGCAAGCCTTCGATGTACTGGTGGTCACCGAAAATAGTTTAAAAATGATGGAAATATCACAATCTTTAGCGTGAAGCACAATGCGCATGGAAATGTGATGAGGCATACAACTTGGTAGCAGCGTTTCAGTCAGCCAGGATGTGCATTCGCAAACTGATTAACACCAGTAATGCTGGTGGTAGAGAAACTCAGCAAGGGAAGACTCACTCACGTGATTCATGCTGCTGGGGACCTATCTTTTCGACAAAACGGGTTTTGGGAAAGTCGCGCGACCAATGATGCGATTGTAGTAGAGGTTGTAGAGGTTGTAAGTACGGTCCAAAAGGCAAAGACATACCCCCACATCAAGCGATGGATGGTTTCTTTGGTGACGCGTGACGTGAGGAACTAGATGGGTAGATATTCTACATACGTAGAAAGCCCTTTTTAAGCTTCAGAATATATTGTGTGACTTCTGAGGGACTTCTTGAACGACATAAGCCTGTTTTATGAAATGAAATGGGGCCGACGAAAGATGTAAGTTACACCGGATGTTGCACAAGAACCTATCCTAGGTCCAGACCTATGAAATGTATCTAAAGACGAGCTATTGAGACTCAAGATGCCAGATAACTTACGTTTGGTCAGATATGTAATTGATGTTGCAGTTCTACTCAGCGGATGCACCTTTAAAAAAGCCAAACTTGGATTAGCTATGCTAATGCGCCAAGTAAAAGACTTGATGGCTGCACGTGGGTTTTATCTAGCACAGGAGAAAAAACAAGTGGTCAACTTCACTAAAAAAGGGAATTCATAGAGTAGGGATAATCTGTATTAGAGATATACTAATCAAAACGAAGCCAGCGGTAAAGTACGTAGTACTAATGATTGACTCAACTATGAGTTTCTCTAAGCAAATTAGGGCATTGGCTGAGAAAGCAGAGCGCGTAATGGCTCTGAATCGACATATGGACAACTTTAGAGGACCCAACCCAACAAGAAAATTCCTCTTAATGATTGCCATGAGGTCAGTGCTACTGTACGGAGCAAAACTATGGGGTGCTGCTCTCAGTAAGGAGGCATACCGACAACTCTTGTCACAGGTACTCTTTTCTGTACACTGGGCTGCATATTCATGTCTCTGATTTAGTGGTGATAGTTACTACCAGCTATTCAATTTGGCTCTGGATTACGTCATACGGAAGCTACCTGTCGGTACGCGAGGTACATTACTATGCAAGTCAAGCCAAGTAGTAGCCTATGCGGACGATATCAACATTCTGTCACGGTCATAAACAACTGCAAAAGAACTCTTCCTGAAACTCGACAGCAAATAAAAACTAGTAGGGCTACAAATCAATGAAAATATAACAAAGCTCATGACGCACTCGAGGAAAAATACCTCAAATACGCAAAATATCACACTTGGCGAATACAGTTTTGAGAATGTTAGCGAATTTGTGTATTTAGGCGCCAAAATAACGAAAACAGGCAATGAAAGAGACGAAATACGCCGAAGAATACAGCTCGCAAATAAAATATTTTATTCAGTATTGACGATCTTGAAGACCAGCTACATACACAGGAACAAAAGCTCCAAGTATACAAATCTGTAATAGACCTATGTTATGCTATGGGTGTGAAACATGGACCCTAACCCAAGCATCAGCAAATATATTGAACGCCTTTGAGCGACGGGTCCTGAGGCGAATAATTGGAGCGGAGCTAGTTGGGGACCAATGGTGAATTCGATGCAACCATGAGCTGTATGAACTTTTTGATGAACCGGAGGTCTTAACGATTGTAAGTCTACGGAAGTTGCAATGGGCTGGAGACATGAATCATATGGAAGAATAACGGATACCCAAAAAGGTATTCGTTGGGAGAACAGAAGGCCGGAGACCAGTGATGAAACCGAGGAAACGCTGATCTGACTCGGTCGACGAAGACAGTTAATCGCTGCTCGGATTTCAGAATGGGAAGATCCGGTCAACAGACCGAGACAGTTGGAGGTGCTATTTGCAGGAACCGAAAGCCCGAAAGAGGCTGTACTGCTAAAAAGAAGAAGAAGTTACTGCCAGCGTGAAACCTCTCGCCCTCCCTGCTAGAGAGCACTGCGAGGGAAGATAGTGCTGATTCAACGATTGGCAGCAGGCTTGAATAAATCGCACGAAGGGAAGATGGAGTGCGCAGCTCATTCCATACATGAGACCATGGTTAAGTCGAAGGCATGGTGAGCCTGACTTCTATTTTATCCAGCTTTTGAGTGGGCATGGCTGAATTAGTGTTACCTCCACAAGATTGGTATTTCACGGTCTCCTGCCTGTATATTTTGACCAGGAGTAGAAAACAATGCCAGCGACACATTTTTTGCATGCAAAAAACGGAACAGGCTGTGGCAGGACTTCCACAAGGGAACAAGTGAGCTCACCCTGGAGTATAGTTGTGATAGTGGTTGGATCGATTCACAAATAGAATCATGTGTCACGTTATCTTTGAGCAGTCTTGAAAGATAAAAAGTAGTCACACCAGCCGGGCAGGATGCAGCTTGGGGATTATTTACTTCGCAATCCCTTTCTCCTCTTGCGCTAAAGCAGGGAGCCTCTAGCTTGAAGGTGCCTCACGGCGTAGCAAAACGAGATCTGGCCCGCAGTAATGTGTCAAACTGTTCCAGATTCTGTTCTCAAGTTGACAGAGGAAGTGTTGAGTGGATAGTCCAGCCACATGTAAGCATGAGAGCCCCATAATCAGTGCCAAAATTGCATATAAATATAAACACACACACACACACACACACACACACACACACACACACACACACATATATATATATATATATATATATATATATATATATATATATATATATAAATATATATATATATATATATATATATATATATATATATATATAAATATATATATATATATGTATATATATATATATATATATATATATATATATATATATATATATATATCTATGTATATATATATATCTATGTATATATATATATATATATATATATATATATATATATATATATATATATATATATATATATATATATATATATATTGTTACATGTACAAATAATTCTGCGAGCTACTGTCCCAATTGTTTTCACAACCATTAAGAACATCAATAAAACGAATTTACTCGAAACCACGAGAACACAACAAGCATGATCAACATCTGAAAGTGAGTCACTGCTCCATTCATTACGCTGCTGGAATTTCCCGCTAATTCATCAATGTACGAGAACTGAGTTGAATGATTAGAGACCCTATATAAAGGCGAGCTGAATGAACGGGGAGGATTATTCATTCGACCGCGATAAGAACTGCGATAGTGTGTGGAGAGCGATATTGTTCGAGTAATAGAAAAGTGATTTTCGTTGTTTGTGAAATGATCTTAGAGAACAATTGCGATAGAAATTTATGGACAAGTGGAAGTTAAAATTTTAATAGTGAAAATTAAAAATTGTGAAATAGACAAAATAAGTGATTGTGCATTTCTAAGTAATTTAATAGACTCTTTTTATTTAATTTAAAATACATTGCGTTTTCACTTTCCCGGAACATTAAAATTATTGGACGCGAACCAAAAAAAAACACGCGACAGTGGTGTCAGAAGTGGGATTAAAATTTTGAAAGTGAAAATTTGATCATTTTTATAGTGCACAATAGTAAAATTTAAAGAAACATTAAAAATGCCACGAATCCTAAACTTAAAAATTAATGAATTGACCATGTTGGAGCTTAAGGAAGAGTTGGAACAGCGAAATCTGGCTACACAAGGTACAAAGGCCACACTGATTGCACGCTTGCGTGACGCAATTGAATCGGAAGGCGTATATCTGGATTCGGGTGAACCCTCAGATGCAGCAAAAGGCGCAGAAGGTGATGAAGCAGAAACAGCAAAACCGAAGGAACCAGAAAATGCGCTGATGCAAATGTTAATACTGATGCAGCAAGAGCAGCGACAACAGTCATCCAATTTAACTACGAAGTTAGATGAACAATCAGCGAAGTTAAATGAACAATCAGCGAAGTTAAATGAACAATCAGTGAAGCTGGACCAACAAGCGATCGAAATCAAGGAAGTGCAAAAACAGTCAACCGAAATAAAAGTGGAGCTCGGTAGTCTGAACAATCAAATTAAATGCGTCGAGGAAAAGGTTTACCAAGTCGAGGAGAAGGTCAGCCAGGTTGAGGAGAAAATCAACTATAAGATCAGCCAAGTCGAAGAGAGAATGAACCATGAGATGGAAAAAGTGAAAAAAGAATTGGAAGCAGCGAAGGCAGTAGTAACCACCTCACCAGCCCCGCTTATAACCGCAGCGCAAAGCACATCCAGAAATGTGCAAGCACCAATATTCGATGGGCAAACGGTCTGAAGTATTCACAAGACCCAGTTTGAAGCTGCCGGAAGGGCAAATCACTGGAATGAGCAGAAAGGAGCAACTGCACTGATTCTTGCTCTAAGAGGCCCAGCTGCCGAGCTTTTGCAGACTATCCCCGTCGAGTTGCACTCAAACCCGGCTGCTATAATGAATGCGCTCGACATGCGTTATGGAAACAATCATCTGAAGCAGATTTATCGGTCACAGCTAAGGCATCGGGTGCAGAAGTCTGGTGAAACCCTACAGCAGCTAGCCCAAGACATTGAGCGACTAGCACTTTTGGCTTACCCATCATTGGGAAAGGAGGCAAGACACAGACAAAGCCCGGGAATCCACGTCTGCAATATTGAAGCAAGTCAAATTGCCAGTACAGCTATTCAAACGAGCCTCTGATCTGGTCACCAAGTACAGTGACATCTTCTCAACAAGCCCGGATGACCAAGGCCGAACGAGTATGGTAACTCACGTCATAGATTCACAGGGAGCCAAGCCGATTTAACAAGCACCGAGACGTCTCCCTATAGTCAAACAAGGAGAAGTGAGCACACTGATCTCGGACATGGAAAAACAAGGCGTTATCGAACCTTCTGTCAGTTCATGGGCCGCACCTGTAGTTCTAGTAAAGAATAAGGATAGTAGCACTCGCTTTTGTGTTGACTATAGGTAGCTTAACTACGTCACTAAGAAAGAAAGTCACCCGCCCCCACGCATCGATGACATCATGGAAACTTAAGCCGACGCAAAATGGTTTTCTACACTCGATCTCAAGAGTGGCTACTGGCAGGTAGAAATTGACAAGAAGGACCAAGAGAAGACCGCATTTTCAGTTCGGACCGGCTTGTGGCAATTTGTGGTGATGCCGTTTGGGCTTTGCAATGCTCCAGCCACTTTCGAACGCTTGATGGAATACGTGCTACGTGGTCTAACCTGGAAGACCTGCTTGGTGTACCTCGATGACATCATCGTCATCGGGAGAACGTTCGAAGAGCATGTGCGGAACTTAGAAAAGGTTTTCTCCCGATTGCGACTGGCAAATTTGAAACTTAGTCCCGACAAGTGTACCCGTTTCGCAGCTGAAGTAAAATACCTGGGACACGTCGTATCAGCAGAAGGGGTCAAAGCAGACCCTGAGAAAATTGAAGCCGTGAAAAGCTGGCCAACACCAAACAACATGTGCCAACTACGAAGTTTTCTGGGTCTGGCAACCTACTATCGAAGATTCGTCAAAGACTTTGCCAAAATAGCTAAGTGTCTCCATCAGCGAACTGAGAAAAATCGTCCGTATGTCTGGAATGAACAATGCCAGACAGCCTTTGAGACCCTGAAGGAAAAGCTGTGTGAATCACCCGTGCTGGCGTATCCGAAACCCGGAAAAATGTTTGAAGTTGACACCGATGCAAGCAACGGCGGTATTGGAGCTGTACTCTCCCAGCAGATCGATGGCGAAGAAAGAGTCCTCTCTTATTACAGTCGAGTTCTCTCAAAAAGTGAGAGGAAGTACTGCGTGACCAGGAAGGGGCTATTGGCTATAATAGAGGCCACAAAGCAGTTCCACAAGTACCTTTATGGCCAGAAATTTGTTCTTCGAGCAGACCATGCATCGCTGAGATGGCTACATAACTTCGGAAACCCCGAGGGACAAGTTGCGAGATGGATCGAAAGATTGCAGTCATACGACTACGAAATTGTTCATCGAAAGGGCGGAGTTCATGGAAATGCTGACGCCCTATCTCATCGCCCATGTCCAGCTAACTGCAAGTATTGCCGACGGATTGGGGAAAAGGAACCGCCCGTTGATTTGCGACTGATAACGGCCGAATTCGATGAAGGTTGGTCATCGGAGGAGATTCGAAATGCCCAGTTAGCCGATGAAGACATCGGACCATTGCTCGTATGGAAGGAGACGACTGGGCGATCTGAGTGGAAAGACGTTTCAATGCATGGCGCAACCCTGAAAAGCTATTGGGCACAATGGAACTCCCTTCAGGTGGAGGGTGGCGTACTCAAGCGGAAATGGGAAACGGCGGATGGCAGCTCCAAATTATACTACCCAAAAGCCGAATCCACGATGTGGTTAAGGAAATGCATGAAGGATCCTCGGGAGGCCACCTTGGTGTTAACAAGACCTTAGCGAAATTGCGGGAAGGGTTCTACTGGCTCCACGCTCGAGAAGACGTAGATGACTGGAGTCGCAGATCCACAATTTGCGCTTCCGTCAAAGGCCCAAAGCGACGACTGAGAGGACAAATGCAAACCTACAACGTGGGTGTGCCATTCGAAAGGATTGCTGTTGACATCGCAGGACCCTTTCCTGAATCTGAATGGGGAAATCGATACACGCTGGTTGTTGCCGATTATTTCAGCAAGTGGCCCGAGGTCTACCCCATTCCCAACCAGGAAGCAACTACCGTAGCCGAACAGCCAGTATTAAATTGGGTCAGTAGGTACGGCGTACCTTGTGAATTACATACGGATCAAGGCCGAAACTTTAAGTCAATCGTTTTTGGCGAGATGTGTGAACTACTAGGAATACGGAAAACGAGGACAACACCGCTGCATCCCCAATCCGATGGAATGGTCGAACGTTTCAACGGCACGCTAAATAAACACCTGGCCAAGATGGTTGACGCGAACCAAAGGGACTGGGGCCGACATATCCCACTATTTTTGATGGCGTACAGAGCTGCCGAGCATGCATCGAGGGGCCAAGCCCCAGCCAAAGTCATTTTTGGAAAACTATTCGTCTGCCAGCCGATATAAAGTTCGGAACACCCCCTGAGAAACCACAAACGATCTCGGAGTATGCAAGTGAGCTAAGACAACGGTTGAACCAGATACATCAGACAATGCGAAAACACCTCGAATCGGCTACTGACCGCATGAAGACCAGGTATGATCTCAAGGCAAATTCTACTGGCTTCCAGCAAGATGACTTGGTGTGGCTATATAACCCGCAACGGCGAAAGGGTAGGTATCCAAAGTTAAATATGAATAATTATATATAAATAATCAAGTTACTTACTTTAATTAAATATAAATAATTAATAGTTAGTACATAAATAATATATATAATTATTCATATTTAACTATTTAAGTATAAAATATTATTAATTCTGGATTATATATTTTAGTTTTATTTTAAGTTAACACGACATTATATATCTTTTCTTTAAAACGCGTAAATTTCTCAATACTTATATACCTGGAAATACTTGTCCCTACCCTATGCCCTTTTCTATTCATTGCCGGGACAGATGTTCTATAGTATTCAAGGCCACTCTCTCCACTTTGTATGAGTCAAGATTATTCGTTAGTTTGAAATTGTACCGTTGCAAATCAAGTTACTTACTTTAATTAAATATAAATAATTAATAGTTAGTACATAAATAATAGGCATTGTTTAATAATTATAATTTCCAAGTAAATAATTGACTTTATAACGTACTGATAACCATAACTCACGCTTGACCTTGCATTAGGCCGCATATGACTGTACGATGTGCACTCTTCGCGCTCTACCTTCAAAACGGTTGGTCGTATGAAAAAAAAGTTTAAACAAAAGTTGTAGGGAATTTTATAGCCTACAACTTTTATAATAAATGCAAATCTCATTTAACCGATAGGAAGCCAGATATTCGCGAAAAACCGATTTTTGTGACCTTTGACCTTAAATAGCTTGAGACGCAAACACGATAACGATTGTGACTTTTGAGACAACATTTAGAATGACAAAACAAAGGTTCATACCAATTTGCAGCTTATTATCTTTCATTCCGAGGTGAAAGCCCTAATATGACGGCTAAAAAGTCACCCCGGGGGCACTAGTTGGAAAAATTTAATTGGCTTTAGTTCGAGCAATATCTATGCACTCACACCTAATCAGTTACTTCTAATCAGCAGTTTACAGATTCATAACTTACTCTGAGCAATTGGTCGTAGATTTTGAGGATCTTTCAATTTTCGTACCATTGCAAATCGTCTTTCAAGTATATGGGGACAGCAATAAGTTGGAAAGTTCAATTGAAACGAACCACAAAAATCACTGATATTAATTCGATGTCCACCATTGTCACAATTCACTATTATTTGACAAGTTCCTTTATAACCACCACTTGATAAGCAACCACTTCCAGGATACAGGACATTTTGCGCGAAAACCGCGAATTTGATAAAAGCTAGATAAACACGAATATATTTCAACATTTTTATTCTCTTCCAGTTCAACGAGCCGCAAGTACTGTAAAAACTGATGTGATCATACATTAATAAAATTGCAAATTAAATTAAATACAATTTCAAGATATTCTTGAAGTAAGTTGAAACACAATAAAAATAACATGTTTCCCTTGTACGGTCGGCTTCGTTGCAATAATTTTTTAATTACAGTCATTTATCTTTAATCATGAATCTCTTTGGAATTTGATGCATAGAAACGTATTAGATAGTCTTTTATTGCAATTCTGACTAATATGTAGATTCTGCTTTTGCAATTTAGGATCTACGTAGGCAAACATTCGAAGTCGTATTAAAATTAATCAAATATAGTTTTTCTTTTGATGAAAAAGCAACGAATCTGGTAAGATTTATATTTTAAGTTTAACATATACAGTTTAGGCATAAGCACAGTGCAAGTATTCTTGATTCACTCGGTTTCAGCTGAACTTAAATTCAGTTATATTTCTAAGTTATAAAATTTCGAAATTGAGTTATTATGAAAATCGGATGTGAGTATCTTTTCTATCCAATCGATATATTCTGAAACACGTGTATAAACTCCAGGAGTGCCACCGGCACAATTTTGTCCAAACGATGTAATTCCGACTATCATTGGACGCCATGAGAGATCAACACCATGAAAAAACTGCAATGGCCCGCCAGAATCTCCCTTAAAATATTAACACGTATTCAATTGAAATAAAATATGATAAAATAGACTGTTAACTTTACTTGGCATGTATCCATGATATTTTTGGGATCTTGAGCGCAAATTTGATTTCGCGTCACCCCATTCGGTATGTCTGGATTTTTTGGCACTATAGTTGCACACTGCTCATTTGACACATGCTGTAAATATCCGTGAAAAAGTTCATTAGAATGTTGACCTCCGAATTCCAGTGTACCATAACCCATTCCAATCAGAGCTTGAGAAGTAATCTCATACTTTGTCCAAATGCATGCTGGAAGGAGGTCGTGATATTTACTGCAACGAAAGATTATTTGAAATGAATTTATAAGTTTGACTAGGCAAATGGCTAAAGATTGTGGTATGAACGCCTTATTTATTACTTTAGTTAAAGTTCCTTTACATCTTAATTCTGAAGACTGAAATATAAAATTATTCCAGTTTTGACATAAAATTGTTTCAAATCCTCGAAATCGTTAAAAAATCTAGCAACCATATAAACATATTGGGTAGACAGACCTACGCTCCTATCAGAAGGGTTGTATACTCAACAGAGGATTTACGGTGACCAACAATGAATAAAGCCAAGAAACACGCCAAAGAGATGTACATGTTTACAAAAAAGGATTCTTTCGATAATCAACCCGACATTTTTGCCGATGCATCCAATACACGCAACCACGATCGCGGTAACTAACGAAACATTAAAGACTGGCTTAAATGAATGCATTGTTGACGTTGGCGATGTCACATTTCAACAACTAGTGGTGGCGGAAGCAAACGAAATTCCGACTCACCAAATAATCACCAGAGTTCTGCCGTAAAGGGTCCCAAGCCCGTTTGAGAAAAGAGGAGGGAACCCCTTGTTTCCCCTGCCCATAGTTTCCATGATTCCTCATCCCGAACTCCCCAATTAAATGGTAGTAAATGCTCTCAGGGTCGCAAATGGGGTTTTCTGGTTCCCCAATAATGTGACATTAAATGCCGAGAAATGCTAATAAAACATCTACAGTCCTGCTACGAAACCCTGCTTACACCTCCTTTGTGAGAACGTCAGAGGATGAAGGCGAATCTTCCGCGCCCAATAGCGGAATCGAAGTAATAGCCATGCCGCCGGAATGGAAGTTGGGCGACGGGCTAACTTCCCGTCCCTGTAAAACCCTACAATGTTTCGAAAACTGCAGATGGGCCTCGGAATGGATTGGACTCACGGTAACGATCTCGCAAACGAAAAATGACTGTGGCATTGGATCCTGAAATGTCAGCTCACTCAATTACCCAGGCGCTGTTTAGGACCTTTTACAACAGGCCAGTCAATATCAATTAAAAATACTGGCAATCCAGGAAACGAATTGGACTGGAAACCACCTTCAAGACATGAGATCGCACACAATATTCAAAAGTGGGAACCCTACTGCAAAACGAGAATTTGGAGTGGCCTTCATTGTGGATAAGGAATTCAAATCGCATGTTATTGATTTTAAGGCAGTCAATGAACGTTTGTGTGTGATCTGTATCAAAGTGAAATTCTTCAAAATCAAAGAAAGGAAGGAAACTTTCTACAATCACCTGGAACAACTGGTCGATTTATTGCCTACAAACGATACAAAAACAGTTCTGGGTGATTTCAACGCTAAGATTGGCAATGAGCTATCTCATCGGGAAAAACTGGAGGATATAGCCTCCACGATGAAACAAATGACAACGGCCAGCGTCTGATTGACTTGGCACATGGCAGAAATTTAGTCACACGTTCGACTTGCTTCCCACATTGACGCATTCATAAAAGGACCTGGGTAGCACCGGATGGCAACACACAACACCAGATCGGTCATGTTGTGAACCACGTTGGGCCTCGAGCATACTTGACGTCCGTACACACCGAGGAGCCAATTGTTGCTCTGATCATTACTTGTTCAAAGTAACCTATAGATGTCGGATGTCGCAGGCATATTCGGCGAAGACCAGCCCGCTACAAAAATTTGACATCGAAAGGCTCCAAATGGCGTCTTTCGTCAAAAATTTCACAGAGACCCTCGACAGCCAGCTGGCCCCATCTTATCAGACACATCGTTAAAAACGAGCAACGAGGTCTGGACGGAAGTGAAAGCGGGTATAAGGACCGTGGCAGAACAGATGATGGGACATCAAGCCCGGCGAAAGAGGAATGATTGGTTCGATGATGAGTGCCAGAATGCGTTAGATAAAAATAATCAGGCGTACAAAGAATATGTACGTAGGAAAACCAGGACGCAGAGAGGACACTATGAAAATCTCAGAAGAGTAGCGAATAAGATAATGAGGATTAAGAAAAGAAAATACTGTGACGACCAATTGATCAGTATCGATGTAAGTTTAGCGAGCAACAACAGAAGACAAGCATACAAAGAAGTGGAAAGCCTGAAACGTGGTTATCAGCCCAAAACCACGCTCTGTCGTGATGACATCGGCAATTCATCGCTGATGAAATCAAGATTAAGGAAAGATGGGCATCATATTTCAAGAACCTCCTTAATCCTCCGCACAGCTCCAGAACATCGGAACCTATAGATGTCTGCGGAGAACTTCCATTGGCCCCACCAACTCTGGATGAAGTTTGTTTCATCATCAAAGCCCAAAAGAATAATAAAGCGCTGGGCATCAATGAAATTCCAGTGAAGCTCATCAAATATGGTGGCAGTAGTGCTCATCAAGCTATTCACAAAGTCATCCGGCACATTTGGCAACAAGAACATATGCCAAAAGAGTGGAGCCAATCAATTATATAATCTATCCACAAAAAAGGTGACAAGTTATAGTGTGAAAATTATAGAGGCATATCACTGCTTTGTACGGCGTACAAAATATTTTCTAAAATCTTCGAAAATAAAATCGGATCATACGCCGACAGTATTATTGGGGAGTATCAAGGTGGTTTCAGAGCAGGTAGATCAACAATAGATCAATTGTGGGAGTTTAACGACTTTAAGCAAGCATACGACAGTATTGATCGTCACGTACTGTACGATATAATGCTTCGCTACAGCATGCCAGCCAAATAAGTCTGTCTTCCCAAAATGACAATGACGTCGGCGGCCTCCCAAGTCCGCATCAATAACCAACTCACCGATGTCTTTGACACAAATATCGGACTAAAGCAAGGAGCTGGCCCCATTGCTATTCAATTTGGCTCTGGAGTACATCATACCTGTTGATACACGAGGTACATTACTATTCAAGTCGAGCCAAGTAGTAGCCTATGCGAATGACATAAATATTTTGTCACGGTCATTAACAACTGCCAAAGAACTTTTCCTGAAACTCGACAGCGAAGCTAAACTAGTAGGACTTCAAATCAATAAAAATAAAACAAAACTCATGACGCAGTCAAGGAAAAATATCTCAAGCATACAAAATATCACACTTCGCGAATACAAGATCGAAAATGTGAGCGAATTTGTGTTTCACCATTTCACCTCTAATGATAATATGGAAAAACAAATAAATGGAATTCTTGTCAATAGGGCCAATAACCATAAAAGATTAAAACAAGTTGGGTAGACAGACCTACGCTCATGTGAGAAGTAATTGTACCTAACTTACGAAATGCTGTCACCACGAACGAATAAAGTCCAGAAATATGTTAAAGAGATGTGCGCGTTTAAAAGAAAATCCATTGTTTTTCTATTTTCAAAGGTTGCCATTTGTTGGAAACTAACAAAAATCCCTCAAATCATGAATTCCGAAAAACGTTTATGTTATTGACCTTAGTTCAAAATTTCACGCAGATCAAATAAAAACTGCAGTGACCGATTCGATGGAAAGTTCATAAAATACTCGTAACAAAATCATATATTATTGTTGTTGTAATTGGAGAAATTTCAAATGGCTATAACTTCCGAGCATATAAATCGATTTTCATCAAACTTGCTGAGTTTAATGGAAATTGGCAGATGATACTATTATCAACAAAATTGAGCGAATTTTGACTTCTAAGGTATTTTTGGTTGTGCTCGTAAACACGTACCTCCATAATTTTTTCAGATTCTTCGGATCACAAGGTATCCGATCATGAGAGGGACACATATATTTTATGCGTATTTCTTCTCCCTGTGCGCTCCTCGAAGCAAAAAATGTCAGACAAAGACCTGTTTTGAAAAGTTCTCATCAAGAACTTTCATTTGATACCCACGTCGGCTACCTTTGAGGTTTTTTTGTATCGGGGGCCGCTCGCCTAAATGAGAAGACCCCCTTAAATACCTTATACAATCTGTTTGTAGTTGAACTTTGAAGAAAGATCCACTTTACACCTACATACAAAATTTGATGTTTCTAGCTTAAGTAGTTTGCTAGAAAAATTGCTGTGACACACGGACGGACGGACGGATGGGCAGACAGGCCGTAATTTTAGTAGGGCTTTGTAAAATTATTTTAGAAAACCCTAAAGAGTAAAAATAGTTCCATCCGAAGGGTGTGAGCGAGAACTTTAAAAATAACGGTTCTATTGCAGATTTTTCCACAAAACCAATGAAAATGCACCTGATCAATTAATATCCTTTCTTTATGAGGCAAAAAAAGAACTTTAAAACTATTGCGAATAATACTATCAATGTCCAGAACTAACTATCAATGTCCCAATAGAAGCACTCGATCATATAATCTACTAACCATTCCAACCTAATACTAACAAACTAACATAGTAACAACAAACAGTTTAAAAAGAAAACAAGGAAAAAGCACAAATGATACCATAAGTCCCCGTTGGACAAATATCAAAACATCGATGGCTTGTGTGCATGAGCCATAGCCAATACAAACCTAAAGTAGGTTAGACAGAGGAATAAAAGACTGCAAACTGCTACCCCTTTCACCATATTCTCCAAGTTTGTTCTTGTGCGACTTCTTTTTGTTTTCAAACTTGAAAAAGTCACTCGCTGGACAAAAATTAGAGTCGAATGAGGAGAGCATCGCCGACACATAGGTCTATTTTACAGACAACGAGAAAACGTATCTTTCAGACGGGTTAAAGAAGTTGGTGCATCGCTGGGTCAAGTGCATCGAGCTAAGAGGAGATTGTGTTCGCCAATTTTCAAACTTTTCGTTTTTCTTTGACAGCATAAGTACTTTTTGGACTGCCCTCGTATTTTGTCTCTTTCATTACCGGTTCTCGTTATTTTGACGCCTAAATATATGTACAAATTCTCCCATATTTTCGATATTGTATTCGACAAGTGTAATATTTTGGATGTTTGAGATATCAACTGCAAGTTGATGTGATCTTCACAGATTTCTCCAAGGCCTTTGGAACTGTGAATCATTTACTTCTTTGTCGTAAGCTTGAAGTTCTTCGCATCTTGGGTGCTCTTCTATCTTGGTTGTCATCTTATCTATCGTGTCGTCCCTGTGAAGTAAGTCTCTCTCTGGTACTACGTCTAGTCCTTTTTATCCTTCATCTGGCATTCCACAAGGTTCAATTCATGGGCCTCTTCTCTTTGTGTTGTTCATAAATGATATTCCCTTTGTTTTTCGAGCATTCAAATCCCATTTAGACTGTCAGTTCCTCCAAACTGATCTAAATGCTCTAAATAAATGGTGTGCTTCAAGCTATTTATGTCTTAACACTACTAAATGTCATAAGATGACTTTTTCTCTCAAGGACTCTCCTATTAATTTTAATTATATATTAAATGATGCTTTAATCTCTGAAGTGTTCAGTCATTAAGACCTTGGAGTAATTTTTGATCCAAAACTCAAATTTGATGCGCATATTTTAACTGTGATTGCTAAGGCGCCTAAAGTTTCTGGGTTCATCCTTAGACATGTACATAAATTCAAAAGCGTCTCTTCTTCTGTCCGCCTATTTGTTTGTCTTGTTCGCCCTTTGCTTGAATACTGTTCTATTATCTGGTCCCCCGATATTCCTATAGTATCTCGTGTCTTCTTTAGAAACTGTCCAATGAAAGTTTACGCGTTTTCTTTTCCTTGAGTTTAATTTGTCATATCAGCCCTATGAAAGTCGTTTATCCTTCCTATTTCTTCCATCTCTCATATCCCCACGAACTTATTTAGACCAATGTTTTTTGTATAAACTCTGCTATCATCAAGTCCCGTTAAATATTTTTTCTGAGCTGCGTTTCCGACAAACATCTCATTCATCTCGGATAAATTCTTATTTCGCTATCTCATACGCTAGAACTGATTTCCATTCACCAATTTTAAGAACCGTACGAAATCAGAATAATCTCGAGCTTGTCCCTTCCACCCTTCTTACATAGCATTTAAGAAAAAAGTAAGAGACTTACTACTAGTTTAACTTTCAATTATCGACATTTTATTACTTTTAATTTAAATATTGCTGTATTTATTCTTTGCTATAATAATAATAAATAAATATTTTTTGTTTACTTTGCTTTGTTTTTCTTGTTTTCGTATTGATTTGTACCCCTAATTGTTGTGCCCATGCCCGTGACCGTGACGAAATATTGATGTCGTCAGCATACACTACCAATTGGCTTAACTTGTACAGTAACGTACCTCTTGTTCTGAATGATAGCTTTTTGATGACGTATACTAGAAGGAAATTGAATAGCAGTGGGTCCAGCCCATCTCCCTGCTTTAGTCGGATTGTGATGTCAAAGACGTTGATGAGTTGGTTGTTGATATGGACTTGGGAGGTTGTCAACGTCATTGTTATTTTGGTAAGATAGACTCATTCGGCTAAGATACCAAAGCAAATCATGATGAGGTACAGTACATTACTATCGATACTGTTGTATGCTTGCCTAAAGTTATCGGAAATCTGCTGCACGTCTATATTGAACTCCAAGCATTTTTCAAGTAACTGCTTGACTGTAAATAATTGGTCTGTTGTCGATCTACCTACTGTAAAGCCACCTCGATACTCCCCAATAATACTGTTCGCGTTATATCTGATTTTATTTCTTTGATCTGATTTTTTTTTAAATATTTTGTCCGCCGTACAAAGTACTGATATGATTCTATTGTTTTCGCACTCTAACTTGTCACCTCTTGTTGGATAGGAAATATAATTGATTGGCTCCACTCGTTCGGTATATTTTCTTGGTGTCAAATGTGCTAGATGATTTTATGGATGGCTTTTTGAACACCACTGCCACCATATTTAATAAGCTCCCCTGATATTTTATCGATGCCTGGCGCATTATTATTCTTTTGTGCCTTAATGGTAGAAAAAACTTCCTCTAGAGTTGATGGGGCCAAAAGAAATTTTCCCATGATATCTATAAGCTTCAATGTCCTTGAGTTGGGCGTAGGATTAAAGAGGTTCTTGAAATATGATACCCATCTTTCCTTAATCCTGTTTCCATCAGCGATGGTGTCGCCGATGTCATCACTATAGAGTGTGGTCTTGGGTTGATAGCCTTGTTTCAGGCTTTTCACTACTTTGTTTGCTTGTCTTGTGTTGTTGCTCGCTAGACTTACATCCATGTTTTTCAATTATAGTATTTTCTTTCCTTAATTCTAATAATCCTATTCACTACTCTTCTGAGATTTTCATTATGTTCTCGCTTTGTCCTGGCTTTCCCACCTATGATTATTTGTACGCCTGATTCTTTTCGTCTAACGCATTCTGGCACTCATCTTTGAAACAATTATTTCTTTTGTGCCGAGCTTGATGTCCAATCGGCTATTCTGTCACGGTCTTAATTGCCGCTTTCACTTCCGCCGATAGCTCGTTGTTTGTTTTCAGCAATGTATCAGATGAGATGGGAGCTAGCTGGTTGTCAAGGGTCTCTGTGAATGTTTTGCTATAGACGCTGTTTGGACCCTTTCGATGTCAAATTATTGAAGAGGGCTGGTCTCCACCAAATATGCCCTTGACATATAACATCGATAACTTAATTTGATCAAGTTATGATCTGAGTTACAATTGGCTCCTCTATATGTACGGACGTAAAGTAAACTCGAGGCCCAACGTTGTTGGATCATAACACAGATGATTTGTTTTCATGTGTTGCCATCCGGTAATACCGTATGCGTCAATGTAGGAAGCAAGTTAACATATGACTAGATTTCTGATACATGCAAAGCCAATCAGGCGCTGGCCATTGTCATATATTGTATTTCATCGCAGAGGCTATATCCTTTCCAGTCGTTCTTCCATGAGATAGCTGATTGCTAACCTCAGCGATGAATCAGCAATGAGTCGTCTAGTCTTTCCAGGTGATTGTAGAATCGGTCGGGGCATGTACTTTGATCAGCCAGATTTTGAAGAATTTCACTTTTATACGCATCGCACACAACCGTTCATTGACTGCCTTAAAATCAGTAACGTAGGACTTGAACTCCTTATCCACAATGAAGGCCACTTCGAATTCTCGTTTTCCAGCAAGCTTCGCACTTTTAATTATTGTGTGCGATCTCAGGTCTCGGATATAATTTCCAGTCCAGTTCGTTTCCTGGATTGCCAGTTTGTTTAGTTTATATTGTCGCGTGTTATGGTTTGCGCCCAATAATTTTAATGTTCCGGTGAAAGTGAAAACGCACTGTCTTTTAAATTAACTTAAAAGAGTTTATTTACTTTAAATGCACAACCATTAATTTAACTATTACACCAATCTTACTTTTCACTTGTCTATAAATTTTTAATTCCAACTGTCTATTACTAAAATCACTTCACAATCAATCAA
The DNA here is from genome assembly GCA_963969285.1 of Odontomyia ornata. Classification (NCBI taxonomy): domain Eukaryota; kingdom Metazoa; phylum Arthropoda; class Insecta; order Diptera; family Stratiomyidae; genus Odontomyia; species Odontomyia ornata. The sequence goes on along the minus strand of OZ017739.1, from coordinate 103,500,114 downwards.
TATCACCTTAAATTCGCGCTCCAGACTTATCGCAGCTTTACTATCGCAGTTTTACCATTCCTCCCAATTCATTCAGCTTGGCTTCATATAGGGCCTCTAGTCGTTCAATCCATTTCTTGTACATTGGCGAGCTACCTGGAATATTCGAGCAATTCTGAATGGCCGCAGTGACGTCACTTTCAGATATTGATCATACTTGGTGGGTTTTTGTGCTTTCGAGTACATTCATTTATTGATCATCATGTTCTTAATAGTTGCGACAACAAATGTGACAGTAGCTGGCAGAATTATTTGCACATGTAACACTGCTCCCACCTCAGTTCTTTTCGCCCCGAAAAGATGTGTCGCCAGTTGAACTCAAGCCTCCCTGGCTTTAATATGGGACAAGACGGTCCAGGTGCACGATTTTCATTTTGGCTCCCAGCTGACGGTGTTCTTGTCTGCAATATACGACATCATTCATTCGCTTTATAACTCGGTATGGTCCCTTCCAATAATGCTACAACTTTGGAGGCCTACAACAGCAATCCTTTCACCCACGTTGTAGGTTTGCATTTGTCCTCTCAGTCATCGCTTTGGACCTTTGAGCGAAGCACAAATTGTGTATCTGCGACACCAGGTTTCTATGTCTTCTCGAGCGTTGAGCCAGTAAAACCTTTCCCGCAATTTCGCTAAGGTCTTGTTAACACCAAGGTGGCCTTCTGAGGATCCTTCGTGCATTTCCTTAACCGCATCGTGGATGCGGCTTTTGGGAAGTATAGTTTGCATCCTAAAGGAGCTGCCATCCCCAATTTCCCATTTTCGCTTGAGTACGCCACCCTCCACCTGAAGGGAAGTCCATTGTGCCGAACAACTTTTCAGGGTGGCGCCATGCATCGAAACGTCCTTCCACTCCGGTCGCCCAGTTGTCACCTGCCATACGAGCAATGGTCCGATGTCTTAGTCGGCTAACTGGGCGTTTCAAATCTCCTCCAATGACCAACCTTCATCGAACTCGCCCGTTATCATTTGCAGATCAACGGTCGGCTCCTTTTCCTCAATCCGTCGGCAATGCTTGCAGTTAGCTGAACATGGACGACGAGATAGGGCGTCAGCATTTCCATGAACTCCGCCCTTCCGATGATCAATTTTCTAGTCGTATCTTTCGATCCATCTCGCAACTTGTGCCTCGGGGTTTTTGAAGTTAAGTAGCCATCTCAACGATGCATGGTCCATTTGAAGAACAAATTTCTGGCCATATAGGTACTTGTGGAACTGCTTGGTGGCCTCTATTATAGCCAAAAGCTCCTTCCTGGTCATGCAGTAGTTCCCCTCACTTTTTGAGAGAACTTGACTGTAATATGAGGGGACTCTTTCTTCGCCATCGATCTCGTGGGAGAGTGCAGCTCCAATACCGCCGTTGCTTGCATCGGTGTCAACTACAAACATTTTTCCGGGTTTCGGATATGCCAGCACGGGTGATTCACATAGCTTCCCCTTCAAGGTCTCAAAGGCTGCCTGGCATTGTTCATTTCAGAAATACGGACGATTTTTCTCGGTTAACTGATGGAAACACTTAGCTATTTTGGCAAAGTCTTTGACGAATCTTCGATAGTAGGTCACCAGACCCAGAAAACTTCGTAGTTGGCACATGTTGTTCGGTGTTGGCCAGCCTTTCACGGCTTCAATTTTCTCAGGGTCTGCTTTGACCCCTTCTGCTGATAAAACGTGTCCCAGGTATTTTACTTCAGCTGCGAAAAGGGTACACTTGCCGTGACTAAGTTTCAGGTTCGCCAGGCGCAATCGGGAGAAAACCTCTTCTAAGTTCCGCACATGCTCTACGAACGTCCTCCTAATAACAATGATGTCATCTGGGTACACCAAGCAGGTCTTCCAGGTTAGACACCGTAGTACGTATTCCATCAGGCGTTCGAAAATGACTGGAGCATTGCAAAGCCCAAATGGCATCACCACGAATTGCCCCAATCCGGTCCCAACTGAAAATGCGGTCTTCTCTTGGTCCTTCTTGTCGATTTCTACCTGCCAGTAGCCACTCTTGAGATCGAGTTCAGAAAACCATTTTGCGTCGGCCAAAGTGTCCATGATGTCATCGATGCGTGGAAGCGAGTAACTATCTTTCTTAGTGACGTCATTAAGCTGCCTATAGTCGACACAGAAACGAGTGCTACCATCCCTTTTTCTTTACTAGAACTTCTGGCATGGCCCATGGATTGACAGAAGGCTCGATAACATCTTGTCTTTCCTTGTCCGAGATCAGTGCACGACACTTCTCCTTTTTTGGCTATAGGAAGACGTCTCGGTGCTTGTCGAATCGGCTTGGCACCCTGTGAATCTATGACGTGAGTTACCAGACTCGTTAGGCCTTGGTCATCCGGGCTTGTTGAGGAGATGTCACTGTACTTGGTGACCAGATCAGAGGCTCGCTTGAATAGCTGCACTGGCAATTTGACCTGCTTCAATATTGCAGACGTGGATTCCCGGACTTTGTCTGTATCTTGCCTCCTTTCTCAATGATGTTCGTGAGTGGCTTTCAAAGAGGTGATGGTGGAAACAGGCTGGCAGCTGCCGATGACTTCTCCCGCCTTGATGCTCGTGGTTGAGTCTGCGGTGTTAAGGACTCTAACCGTCACGTATCCGTTCCTTATAGATCTTACAAGACTTCGTCCTACATTCAACCTGCGCAATGCAGAAGTTTTCGTTGGCTATATCAGATAAGAATGGTGGTCTCCAGAATCACCATCAAGCTTCGCCCATACAATGCTTTCAGAAGAATTCGGTACATCAGTGTCGGTACATACTACTACATTCATCTTGGGAATTTGGACGCTGGGATCCTCCATCAATGCTTCGATATTCTGCCATTTCAATACCCGTTTGCCCAAATCCAACGTGATTCCATGTGGTCGCAGAAAATCTATTCCGAGAATGCAGTCATCCGTAATGTTCGCGACCAGAAAATTATGTCGGAATGCAAGGGCTCCCAACTGTCTCTGGAGGTTGACCTCTCAATGAACAGGTGCAGTTTCTCCCGTAGTTGTCCGTAGTGAGAAAATCCTGCCCTTGTGAAGTAGTTGTTGCCTCACTAGGTGTGGTCGGATAATTGATCGGGTTGGACCAGTGTCGATTGTTATGGTGCAATGTTCTTCGTCAACCTGGCGCGGAAGGCATAAGTCTGCTTCTCCACGATGTAGTCTTGACACAGTGATGGTGGTGCTGGAGACGTTGATCCGGTTTTCTTCGCTTCTTGCAGTCTCTTTGCAGGTGCCCCTTCTCTCCGCAATTCTGGCATCTAGGCGCACCATTTACATGCGGGTCTCGCTCAATTTCCATGCGCTTACACCTGCACTCGTTTGCCACTACCTCCCGGACCCGGGTAGTGGTACAAGTCACATTTTTTGCTGCCTCATAGTTCAAACTTTAAGCCAATGCGTCCTTAACCGTTTGCTTTTGGGCTGAACGCACGGCTTGTTGCAATTTCTGGTCCTTTGATGCACTGATGAATGCTTTTGCTGCTGCGTCGTCTCGATGTTTTGGGTCATAAGCTCGGTAAGCCAAAAACGCCAGTCACTCAATGTCTTGTGCTAGCTGCTGTAAGGTTTCGCCAGACTTCTGCATCCGATGCCGTAGTTGTGACCGATAAATCTGCTTCAGATTATCGTCTGCATAACGCATGTCGAGCGCATTCATTATAACAGCCGGGTTTGAGTGCAACTCAACGGGGATAGTCTGTGCTCGGCAGCTGGGCCCCTTAGAGCAAGAATCAATGTAGTTGCTCGTTCCTGCTCGTTCCTGCTCATTTCAGTGATTTACTCTAGCGGCGGCTTCAAACTAGATTTTGTAAATGCTCCAGACCGTTTGCCCGTCGAATATTGGTGCTTTCACATTTCTGGATGAGCTTTGCACTGCGGTTATAAGCGGGGCTGGTGAGGTGGTTACGACTGCCTTCGCTGCTCCCAATTCCTTTTTCAGTTTTTTCATCTCATGGTTCATTCCCTCCTCGACCTGGCTGATCTCATGGTTGGTTCTCTCCTCGACCTGGTGTACTTTTTCCTCGACGCATATAATTTGGTTGTTGAGGGTTCCAAGCTCCGCTTTTATTTCGGTAGACTGTTTTTGCAAATCTACCTTCAAATCAGTTGCCTGTTTCTCCAGCTTCTGTGTGATGTCTGCTTTGATTTCGAATGCTTGTTGGTCCAGCTTCTGGGTAGCTTTGATGATTGTTGTCGCTGCTCTGGCTGCATCAGCATCAACATTTGCATCAACGCATTTTCGGGCTCACCCGAACCCAGATACTACCTTCCGACTATATTGCGTCATGTAAGCGTGCAATCAGTATGGCCTTTGTACCTTGTGTAGCCGGATTTTGCTATTCCAACTCCTCCTTAAGCTCCGATATGGTCAATTCATTAATTTTTGGATGTAAGCTACCTGGTATTTTTATTGTTTTGGCTTTATTTCACCAGTTTCCACGTTAAATTTCACTATTGTGCACTTTAAAAATGCTTAAAAGCTTTGACTTCCGAAATTTTCTTTCTCACTTGTTGGCACCACCGTCGCGTGCTATGGTTCGTGACCAATAATTTTAATGTTCCGGGGAAAGTGAAAACGCACTGTCTTTTAAATTAACTTACAAGAGTTTATTTACTACAAATACACAACCATTAATTTATCTATTTCACCAATTTTACTTTTCACTTGTCTATAAATTTTTAATTCCAACTGCCTATTACTAAAATCACTTCACAATCAATCAATAGCGCCTTTAATTCGCGCACCGCACTTATCGCAGTTTTACTATCGCGATTTTACTATTCCTCCTCATTCATTCAGCTCGGCTTTATATAGGGTGTCTAGTCATTCAATCGATTTCTTGTACATTGGCGAACTTCGTGGAGTATTCGAGCAATTCTGAATGGCCGCAGTGACGTCACTTTCAGATATTGATCATGCTTGGTAGGTTCTTGTGCTTTCGAGTACATTCATTTATTGATCATCATGTTCTTAATACTTGCGAAAACAATTGCGACAGTAGCTCGCAGAGTTATTTGCACATGCAACAATATTGACTGGCCTGTTGTAAAAGGTCTTTTACAGGGCCAGGGTAATTGAGTGATCTGACATTCCAGGATCCAATGGCATAGTCCTTCTCTCGGTTGCGAGAGAAGTAAGTAGGATTTAGTAGCAGAATTGCAAGTGTATTTGTAGTTATTGGCGTTTCTCAGCATTTAGTGTCCAGAAAATCCAATGGGCTACCTCGAGACCATTTGCTACCATTTAGTCGTGGGATTTACGATAGCAAGGAACCATGGGCGCTGTGGCTTGAGGAAACAAGGGGATCCTTCTCCTTTCTCAACCGGGCTTCGGACATTCTCCGGCGGAGTTAGCATTTTAATATAACTTTAGTTAATTTCTTTAACGAATTCCGGAGCTAAATGAAACAATGCTGTTCCAACTATTATGGTCCGATATTCTTGTCAAAGAATGAAATGACATGTTTATCATTCATGACTTTGGAAGCAATAACATAATTTTAATGCTATTTTGACTTCTAAATTTGGCTGGGATACCAAAATGTAACATTATTTAGAACATTGTATTACGATCAGTACTATCACATGCTTGATCAAAATCAACTTAAAATTTGATGAACGTCGATACTCTCAATATCTCTCAATTGATGCTTGACTATAAACAGTTTGTCCCCTGGTGATGCATCTACTTTAAAGCTACCCTGATACTCCACAATAATACAGTTGGCGTATAAACTGATCTTATTTTTTTGAGAAAATAATAATTGCTTCAATAATAGTTTTACTATGAATCTTTGAAAGCATGAATATTCTTTAGAGCATCACATTTTGAACACTGATAGTTTGCTACGTGGGAGATATCGTCAATTCTATGCAACGAAGTCATTCATTAATTTGATTAACTTTCACAAAAGTCTACAACACACAGTTGATATGCAAATGAATGGAAAATGAGCTCTAAGAAAATTCACTCAAATATAAAATTGTCGTTCAACTATGTACTTAACAGTACGCTCCATTATTGTATCTCGACAAAAAAACTAAACATTGAACCAAATATCGGTAACTCAATAGACTTGATCTGGTGAAATCTCTTAATGTCGATGAGAAACTAATCAATTCATTGTTCAAATTTAGGTTTCTTTGGCGATTATAAATAATAAGTGTACTACCCGATTATAAAAAAAACTAAAGTGGAAAAAAATATATCTGGATTGTAATAGCTACAAATAATTAGCATAAATAGTACGAGTGATAATGACTTTAAGGATTAAAATGATTACCTGAAATCTGGAGAAATTTTGAAGAGCGCAATATCATGATAAAGATTCTGCGAGCTATAGTTGGGATGAACGTAAACATTTGTAATGACAAAGTCTTCCGGATGTGTGGTATTTTCTGGAACTAATAAATTTATATCTCCAGTTCTCGCTATATTTGGAGGTTCTCTGGAATGGAAATCATACGATTAAAATCAATTCGAACCAATAAGTAGCAGAAAGCACCCATTAAGAGTTGTACAGTGAGCGGCTGATAAAATGAAATTAGAAGTCACTACACTACCTCCACATCTCCAGTCAATTTTTCCCTCGATATTAGCCCATCCAATAGCAGCCTGTTATAAAACGGGAAATATTATTATTATTGATATTATAGCCATCATATTTATGGAAATACACAAACGATAGTCAAGCTTTGTGGGAAGTTCAGAAGTTGTGGTCTCCCAACATGTGTTTAAGGGGGCCCCTCCATATATTAAAGTGACCCTTAAAAAAGTTTTAAACCAAAGATAGTCGAGTGGAATCTCAAATAAAATGCCTTGATTCGCATTTTTAGAATCTGAATTTAACGAGCCAGTTTCTGTATCACGTGGTTCAAGAGGAGATAAAAAGAACTGAAACCCGTATAACCGCCTACCTTGAACCTTCAAAATCAACAAGAAATCGCGGAGTTATGCAAGTACCTCAGGAGTGATACGTAATTCAACTCTGTTGGGAATAGTATGGTTTGAATTAAAATTAAAATGGTACCCCCAAGCTTCCTTAAATCTTATAATTATGCACATCATAAGATCTTTATGTCCATAAAATTAATTTATATCTAAACATACCATCAGTGCAAAGTATAAAATTTACAAGACATTGAAAATTCACAGCACATCCAAGTCCAAAAAAACTTTTAGAAGAAAAGAGAACACTGTCTTCAAAATGCCCTAAAAAGGATTAAATAAATTTTATAGAAGCGACGCCATATCAGTTTTCCCCGTTTCTTTTGGAATGGTGCACATGTTCGAAGTTTTTATTTTGAAATGGGGAAATTGATTTGGCACCGTTTCCATAAAATTTATTTCATCCTTTTTAGGGCATTTTGATGTCGGTTATCTTTTTTTTTCTAAAAGTTTTTTTTATTTCGCCCTTTTTAGTGGCAAATCCTTATTATCTCTTCCAAGAATTTTATAAATTCTATGTGTAACGTTTACGTCTAAGGATTAAGAAGGATCTTTTTATAATTTCATCATTGGGCGAAGAATGAATGTGGAAGAGAAAAGCATCCTGAAAGTTTCCCGAATGAAGTTGTTCTAAATCATGTTGAATTGTATTTATGCTGCATTTAAAAATATTTTATACGTTATTCCCGGTAGAAATGATTGGCTAAGGTGTACCGTCTATGCAGGGAATAAAGGATACTGATCTTTTTTATCATCTGTCTTTAAGGAATCGGTTTCTTTATCAAATCCTTGTAGAGTGCAAAATAATTGGCATTTTTCGTACAAAAGATCATAAAAATTCAATTTCTCGACATCAATGTATCATATTGAACTGTTAATATCTACAGAAGGATTACAATTATGTACCAATGCATTATAGTTCAATATGTTGTCTTTCATTTGAATCTGCTAGAATCAAAAACTTTACACGCGTCGATGAGTTATGCTGAAACATCGGGGTAAAAGTCGAATATTTTGTTTGTTTTAACGGTAAAAACTCTTTAACGTTTATTAGATTTCGCGTCCTTTTAATGGGACCTAATAAAAAAAGACGTATCATTTACCGAAATCAGGACTCTTCTATTTATCTCGCTTCAAAAATTTTTTTTTTAAATTTCCCACTTCACGATTTCAAATGGCCGCCAATGTTTGTAGATGTGTGCCTGTACATAAATTAACACTCACAAGCACAGCAAATGACCCGTGCTGCGAGCGTGTTGGAACCTGCAGTCAAAAACAACCAACGACGCGGATCGCACGCTTGTTTTTATAAAATTCTAGCAGAGTAAACAGTTAGTATTTTTATTTTCATTTGCACACGGTATGCTGTGTTCTATCTATAGGTTAATTATACGTGTAGCCATCTCCTCACATGAGTGAAAAAGCTGTAATATCGGTGTATTCCATATAATTGTTGTTTTGTTTATCTATGTGCCATGCCGTAAAAAAGCCTACAAAAAAATGTATAGGCCTTATAACGGCACAGGTACAGGTATTATCAGGACAATGTTTTATGTCAGTTAGGAAAATATCACAGTTAAAGAGTAAACCCTTGTTTTCAGTAACATCATGCAAACGAATCACTAGCTTCTACCACAAGGAGAAAAAGGGCTCAATGGACTTTGCAACAGATGGAAAAAGCTGTTAAAATGGTAGAAAGAGGTAAATTATCTATATATGCTGCTGCCGCCAGATACAACATCTCAAGAAGAACCCTACGCAACCATCTAGTGTATGGGTCGACTACACGAAAGCTAGGTCGGTCGGCTGTATTTACTACATAACAAGAATCATACGTTTGGCTGATGTTGGAGTGCCGTTCACATCAAAGATGTTGCGCGTACAGGCTTTTTCATTCTGTAGAATTAAGGGAATTCTAAACACTTTCAATGATGCCAAAAACGCTGTGGGGAAGAAATGGTTGAGGTTATTTCTCAAACGACACGTCGTAAAGCACAGATGATGAATCTAGCTCGTGCTCAAAAATTAAATAAAGATATTGTTAGCGATCACTTTTCCAAATACAAAAGTGTGCTGTATAGACTTGGAATTGAACATAAACATGAAAGCATTTACAACATCGATGAAACAAATTGTCGCATATCTTTGCATCATCAGTAGGCAGTTTTGATAGCCAAAGGGAGAAAAAGAGCGAACTTCCATCGGGATCCTTGCATACTTGTGCAGTGTGACCACAACCAAGGTATTTAAAGCATTGAAAAGGCACTGTTATTCACCGCATTCTGCAGATGACCCACCCTGTTCTTACTTTGACCCTATTCAAAAATTGTTCGGTATCCTTTTCGGTTAAGTTAATGATGACCATGCATTGTCCTCTATGGCTTTCTGGTGTCAGCCTCGCTTGGGAGCTCTCTTCTGATGGCCTCTTGTACCTGTACCAGGTCCGTGATGCAGTCAATGTGTACTATTCGCATCATTGCCATCGGCTCAAGTCAGGCTATAGTTGCGCTTTTGGTGAGTACCTTCTTTACTGTGCCACAGAATTTTTGTTTATTGTCGCCCAACTGCGTTCGTCATACTATTTTGAATAACAATGTCGGTGCCTTTGTGTTTTATATCAAGAATGCTAGCCTCCAAGAGTATTTGTGTCGACCGGAATTCATCCTGCTGGGAGATTTGAGTCCATTTGAACTATCCCATATTACAACAGTACCAACAACACATGTTGATAATTGATATGTGCCTCAAATTGACAACAAGGCTAACGTTTTCTTCAGGTTTCTATAGTAATATCAGGAATCGTGTCTTTTTGAATATGTTGAATAAGCCAATCATTCGGCGAAATTAACATCGGCAAGAAAACCAAAAAGGCGACAACAAGATTGTATTGATGCTTTTTTTGTCATTTGGAGGGGAAGTCTATTTAATGTGAGCTTCTCAGGCACGCAAGACGCCTGGAATACCTATTAAACACCTTATTATTAACCTGAGAATCTAGCCTGCCACATGACTTCAGACTGCGAACAGGAATGCAATAGAAATAAGAGACCTTCAGCTATCATTCGTGGACCTTTCAGCATTTTTGTTCTGAGCTTGGTCTTTTGTCAATCTATAACCCATGTATGCGAAGAAATAATTTGTACTGGAACTTGTTACCAGAAGAAAGAACCCAACCTACGACAACACAGATGCTAGCGCATTCATACGCACCTGGACCAAATCAGTCTCAGTAAGCATCAACACCCAATTCACTGAGGCATAACAACATTTCTGCAGGTCCTTCACGGAAAAATAACCAAAATACTACCAATTGCCTTCCTCTTGCTGATCAGTACGTGCCTCGTATAAGCCATCCCCTAAAGGCAAGCATCGAATGTACTGTGAAGCGTATCAGGACAATGGTGAAAGACAAGCTGCAACACTTTAGCTGGATGCCGTCTAGTCTAAGAGCGTGACTGCTGTCTTACCGGGGTATGAAACTACTATCTTACCGGGGTATGAAACTACTGTCTTACCGTGGACAGCATCAGTACGAACGGGATAGGCAGAGAAAGGTGTCTGCACTACCGCGTCCACTTTTTCTGCTTCACATGCGAAGGGCACCAAGCTTCCACATAACCAGCATGTCACCAACGTTCCACGGATCTTTGTTCACATTGTACACTGTATCTTGCCAGCAGCGACCTTTACTATACTGCTGTTCATCTGTTTGCGAAGGCATTTTCTGGCTGATTTTTATGCTACTAACCGGTTGCATGCCTCGTTACGGTTCCGTGCCCGTTGAGCTCCACATCAAAGCTTGTGGAACTCCCTTTGCGATGCAGCGATTTCAGTGTCTTGCTTCAATGGTTTCATATGTGTGCCATATAAGACACGATAAGATAAAATAACAAAATAAAGCTCATCAATCGATTTCATGAAAGACATTGTCTTGAATCCTCAATAAATCCAAAGCCTTTGGGGTAACAGCATTATTTTAAGAGGCCTTATATTTTAAGAGGATCTAGTAGTTGTGTTCTATCTTTCCGGTCATCTATCCGTCCAACTCTCCGTGCTTCACAGCCAGTTTCCATAGAAAATAATTAAGGCTACTATGTTCAAACTTCACTAAAAGGTCAAAAGTGCTGGTCTCTTAAATTTTCACGTCATCGAAATTTACAAAATTTTTTTAGGAGGGTTCTCCTTAAACTTAAGCTATCCAATTTCCTTTTATCAAAGCTAGTCAAGTGGGGTATCAAATGAAAAGTTTAGACAAAAACTTTAAGAATCAGGGGGCACAGGAAAAACATAAAGTACAATAAAATGGTGTTCCTCCTCGCAATCAGACATATATGAGCTGAAAAACCTGAAAAAAAATTCTCGAAGATAGACCTTAATGGTGTAAGGGCAACAAATACCCCAGGAATCTAAATTAAAATAATGATATTAAACGATTTTCCATTGAGGACATAACGATTTAATCTTTTAATAAAACACATAAGTATTGGAGATATTGAGTTCAAATCTATTGTGAGTGTAGTGCAAGCATTACATTTTATTGTAAGAATGAAATTCGATTTCGGTCATATGACCACCATGAACTCGTTTATAGCAGTCGATTATTTGGACCCGCTTTCCACCACCCTAGCACACAATTCAACCGGAATGGTGCCGATTTCACGTTGGATGTTGTCTTTGAGCTCGTTTAAAGTTGTTGGCTTATTGGCATAGACCAGTGACTGGATATAGCCCCATAAAAAAAATCCAATGGCGTTAGATCGCAATGAACGAGGCGGCCATTTGACCGGACCATTTCTCGAAATAGCGTGTACACCAAAATTTGCCTTTCAATATTGATTGTGAGGCGTACTGTGTGGCTAGTGGCACCGCCTTGTTGAAACCACAAACCGTTCATATCAAGTTCATCCAATTCTGTCCACAAATAATCTTCCAACATAACACGATAGCGCTCTGCATTGACTGTAACATGACGGTCGTTTTTATCCCCCAAAAAAGTGTCAATAACACCTCCGATATCAAAACCGCACCAAACAATACTTTTTTGCGGATGCAACGGTATCTCAAGAAGGACATGTGGGTCTGTTGCTGACCAATAACGCATATTTTGCAGCTTCATCGCGGAAGATGATTTTTCGATTAAATTCTCCATTTTCTTCATGCTTTGTCAGAGCCCCATTGGAGAAATTTTGGTGTGACCATGTAGGCCAAAATCTTTTTGCAGGATACGCCAAGTTTCGCTTGAACGATGCCTTTTACTTGAGAATGACGTGCAATCGACTGATTTGATTCATTTAAAAGTGACGCACTTACGGCTGCGATATTTCCTTCACTTTGAGCGGTATAACGTCTTTTGGCACCGGAGTGACGAATAATAAAAATTTGAACTCGAACTTTTCCACTATAGCATGGGTGGGACAATTTTTATGGTAAGCGCTCTGAAAATTGCGACAACCGACTCAGAATTTAGGCAGTAATTTTTAATGATTTCCAAAAGTTGTTGGCTCCTGAACTTCATCATAGTAAAAATGTTGCTTTAACTAACATTTTGAAATTGACAGTTTATTAAAAAGTTTGAGTTTGCGCTCATATAAAGAAACGAAAGTGTTATGTCCCTAATGAAAACCCCTATACTATTGGTCAATTTTACGCTTTCCCTCATAAAGTTCTTTTATTATTACGAGTACTTATTTTAAATGAGATAAGGGCCTTGTTAACCCACAGTTTCATTGAAATTGGTACATTGCCAAGTGAGATATAGCCATTTCAATTATGTAAAATTGCAATAACAATACCACGTGTTGATTGTTGATATATATTTGAACTCGACTTAGACACTACAGTTTTGTTCAAATTTTCATAAAAATTTCAGGAAAAGTATTTAATTTGAACAGATTCGATTAACCATGCATTTAGAAAAATTATTTAATCTGAAACAAAATGGCAGCTATAATTTATTTAAGAAAAAACCATCTTTCTCGTAATACATTTCAACTAAAATATTTCTTCATATTTGAAAATGGAATAAAGCCATAATATCAGAGAAAAGAGATAATGAAAGTTTTATTTTGTGCATGAATTAGTGAATGCGAATAGGAATAAATATGTGAGTACATGAAGCAATTCCTTTACTTACCATGTGTGGATATTGGTCAACTAATGATCGCGTTCCTCCGGCAAAAAATGCAGGAGGGGCCACATCTCTTGGGTAATAATGTTCACAAACTGTAAGATAATCATAAGACAGGTTGAGCTAAAATAATCAAAAAATGAGCTTTCAAATACTAATGACTGTAAATTTATCAAAAATAACTTAAGAAAAATTTAGAAGACAGAAGTAAGCTCCATGGTTTATCAGAATGCTACCCTATTCATCAAAAATCCATATGTTTATTACCTTTTTTTTCTTTTTGTGATTGAGTAGTGAAGGAGGACTGTGGAACTTTCATGCAAGCAAGCGACTGGATTACCCATTGAATACCTCCCCTGTTAACCTGAAAATCCAGCCCAGAACATTTGGAAACATAACCTCAGCAGGTTTCCTTTTGTTAAGCCATCTTCAAGCTGCGGGATACCTCTTCTAGCGGGAGGGGAGAGGGGAAGAAGAATTGCCGGAAAAGCGATCATTCAACCCCAACGTCCCTGGCTGCTGTGAGTCTCTTTTATTTCTAAGGACTATCCGAATATAATGTGCCACCATTCCATTCCATTTGTCAACAGATTCAAGCATTACCGTGACTATACTATTCAGGGTGAGCTTTCTTGTCTCACTATAGAGGTCTCGTCGCAGTCTGTCCCATTTTGTACACGCGAAAAACATGTGGCAAGCATCGACTTCTTCTCCCGGGCATAACTGACTTACCAATCTTGTGCAGGTAAGACTTAAGACACCCATGCCTGCTCAAAAGCTGGGTCAGATAGAAATTAATAACACCGTGCCTTTGATTTAGCCACACTCTTAAACCTGGAATGACGTGCGCAGTCCATCTTCCCTTCATACAATTCAACCAGGACTGCTGCTTCGTACAATTAAACCAAGTGATCGCTGTCTCTCCTCGAAGAAAACCGTCTCGCCAACCTCCCCATTTTGACGCAGGTAAATGGCGTGACACTTTCTAGCGAGGAGGGCAACAGGTTTCACGCCTGCAATACCTGTCACCGCCAAATCAGAGATTGTCGGATGTGAAGTTTCAATCCTCAGTCCCCCTCTTCTCTGTACCTTTGACAAGCGTTTTCGGTACAGCACCTTACTGAAAGCGTTGCCCCATATTTCTGCGCCGTGCAGTAGCACTGACCCTACAGCACTCATCAAGAGGCATCTCCTTGATGGACTCGGTCTCCCTACGTTAGCTATTAGCCAACTTAGAGCCAATGCTCCCGAAGCATTCTTCTCAGCCGTTGCCCTGATTTGCTCAGAGAAACTCATCTTCAAGTCAATCAGTAGTTCCAGGGTCTACACTGCTGGCTTACTTTTGGTTATTATGTCGCCAGTGTGGATCATTCGTACTCTAGAGGCTCTCTTTTTTGTCAAAATGACCACTTCGGTTTTCTCCAGTGCTAAATTGAACCCGTTAGCAGTCATCTGATCTCTCACTCACTGCATTAGCCTACATTGCCTAAATTGCACTTGTTCGATGGTGCTTCCAGCAACCAGAGCCGCAACATCATCCACATAGCCAATCAAGCGCGATTCATCTGTCATCTTCAGTCTCAGTAGCCCATCATAAGGCACATCCCACAGGTTTAGACCAAGGATAGATCCCTGGGCAACACCCAATGTAACTTCCATCCTTCGTTGACCCTGTGTCGTATCGTAAAGCAGTCTTCGATCCTTGAGGTAGTCCCTTAAAAGCTGCATAGGATATTCTGGAACTTGAAAAGAGTTTTCCAGCGTATCCAGAATATTCACTCATCTAGCGGAGTTGAAGGTATTCCTAATGTTGGGTGTCACAAACAGGACGATCCGTCGCTTGGTGCGGCTATATGCCTCTCCCTGTTGGACCAAGCTCGCCACCTCTGCAATCGGATTAATGGTGGAATGTCCTGCTCTAAAGCCGTACTGCCAAGAAGATGGGTCCCCTGCAGCACGAATCGTGTCAGTGAGTCTTGCCTTGATGAGTATCTCTTGCACTTTCCCAACAGTGTCTAGCATACATAAGGGGCGGTCTGTAGACGGCTTTTCGAGATTTCCTTTCCCTTGTTGATCAGCACGAGCCTCGCCACCTTCCGTCGTACCGGGAAAGCCCCGTCCCGCAAATAAGTGTTGAATGTGCTGAGTAGCAAGTCAGGATAATGTTGATAGACAATTGTAATACCTTAGCTGGAATACCATCTGGGCATGGAGCCTTCCTCGCTTTCAGTGAAATGACTGCCTATTCTAGTTCTCGCTATGTAAAAAGTGGACATTCGACTGCAGTTTCACTATGGACAGCGTGAAAATGGACGGGATGTGCGGGGAATCATGTATATGAGGCTTTTATGTCCCATTTAACTGCATTAGTAACATTGGGAACTCCGATTGGGTCCTTTGCATACTTGTATGGAGTGACCATAGACAAGGCATTTCAAACTTTAAAGGGGTGCTGCTCTTCGCCGTATACTGCAGCCAACCCACCCTATTTTTACTTTGCCCTTATTCGGAAATCGTTCAGCGTCCTTTTCGGTCAAGTCAATGATGGCCATGTGTTGTCCCCTATGGTTTTCTGGTGTCAGTCTTGCTTTGATTCTCCCCCCGCTAAGGAACTCCGTTTTGAGGGCCTCTTCTATCTCGGCCAGGTCCATAATGTTGTCAGTATCTCTTATATCGATTGTTGCCATTGGATTGAGCAAGGCTATAGTTGCAATTTTGCCAACGATTCTCTTTAGTACGTCGCAGAATGCTTCTTGATTGCCGGCCTCTGCTCCAGATTTGGCCAGTATGTGGCCCGACTACGTTGATCGTACTGCTTTAATGACAGTGTTGCTGTCTTTGGGTCATGCATTATCCCTGATATAGCGCAGCATTTCTGCAAAGGATTGGCCATATTGGGGTATCACGAGTAGTGCTTTTTTACGGGACCTTCATTGGGACTTTTTTTCTTTCCTATTTCGCATCAGATATTTTTTTTCGTACGTGCTAACTTTATTTTCTGCAGTTCAAGGGGCTCAATTTTTACTCCTTTCCTTATTTTTGGCGAGTCACATACAGATTTTATTCTTTTCAGAACATCTCCCGCTATTTGGATTAGGCCTTCACATTCATGTCACTGGGGGGCAATTGTACTTTGCGACAACTTCTCTTGCTCGAGTTTACCAGCTTCCGTTTTCGAATACAGTATTTATGCTACATTTTATACGATGGCGGTGAAATTGCACAACGGCGCTTTATTTGTCTGATCACTCCGTTTTCTTCCTGCCGTAATCTCTTAATGGACTTGAGGATGGTTTGTTATTATTTTTGGCATTCAGGACCCTTGCTTTGGTCGCATCAGTGTCGATTGCAGCAGTAGCCATTGAACTCTTGACGTTCTTTATATTTTCCCCTACCGCTCGAACATATAGCGCGTTTTGTGGAGTATCCCGCTTTTCCTTTTGAGGGCGCTCTGCAGTTCGCGACATTTTTTGAGTGCACCCAAACGTTGCTGGAATCTCAGTCTGGACAAGACTGTCTGTTAATCTTTGTTTTGTTTCCGTCTTCACTGTCATTGTATTCATCGTCGTTTTTGTCATCGTTAGTAATGCTCCCGATGTGCTCTAAGCCGCATGTTGCTCCGTTATGGTTATTTTTGCTTTCTATTTTAAAATTTTTTTGAGCAGATCAGCATTTCCTCGGTTTCCCCACTGGCCGTTGTTCGTCCATGCGATTCATATGTCCAGCCCATTGCAGCTTCCGCAGTCTGACAGTTGTTGAGACCTCCGGCTCGTCAAAACATTCATCCAGCTCATGGTTGTGTTGAATTCGCCATTGGTCCCCGTCTATCTTCGCTCCGATTATTCGCGTTCAATATATTTGCGGATGCTTGGATTAGGGCCCATGTTTCAGACCCATAGCCTAACACAGGTCTTATCACAGATTTGCATACTTGGAGCTTGTTTTCCTGTGTATGCAACTGGTTTTCAAGATTTTCAAAACTTGTAGTGAGAAGTAGGCATAAAGTATCCGTAAAGGACTGGAGTGATGGTCTGCTGCGTCGGCGAAAGGGGATGGTAAGATCCGCCGAGATTGGCCTTGTCTGAGGACGCGTGAACGCGCTGGAAGGCTAGCGCTGTGGTGTCATGGGGCGGGTTCTTTCCCCCAGCACAAGGACCCACTTCAAAAGAATTTCGCATTCACGAATTCTCGGGTCTCAAAAAAGGTCGACTGATGTCGAAAAATGTAGGTAACTACCCAAAAAAAACGGCAATTGCATGTTCAAAGAACAAGTCGAAATAAGTCAAAACAGACGGGCTTGGGGAGACTTCGTCGTTACTCGACGATTCTTATGGCAAATAAGAGTGGGGCAACCGGATGGATGTGGTGCCCCCTCGCACCCGCCCAACCGGATCAAGATCCAAATGTTGAAGTGGCCATATAATTCCCTTTTGATGGGGAACTCATACAAACATACTTTGCATGAGCCTTTCCATCAAACGAGAAATACATACAAGACCGATTTATGTCATAGAATTATTCGATCAGCTTACATAACCCTATGCCATAAAAAGGGTACGCGAGCGGAAGAACACTCAACCCGGCAAGAGCCCCTGAAACAACGAATCGGTGGAGCGCGCCCGATGGCTAGCCCATATTAGGTGTAAAGCCTGCCCTCGTGGCGGGTTCTATACTCGGTCCGGGAAAAATAAAATGGAAAGATCGGTGTGCTGTTTAATCAATTCATCTATTCATGTTTCGTATCCATCCCGTTATTATCCTTAATAATAGTAAAGGTTTTAGAAATTGTTTTTTTTTTTTCTTTTAAAAATATCTAAGAATAAATTCTATTGCATTTAAGACAGCATATTTATAAAAGTAACGGTTGTTCAGAAAACATAGTATTTTAAATTGTTTAAATTAAGACGAGAATAAAACTCAATCTAATTCCAAAAACATTATTTCAAACTGAAACTTAAGCAATGATTTAATGAGAGAAAAAAAAACAAAAAAATTTTCTAATATTTAGAGCAAATAATTTATATCTTAACTTAAGCATTTCATCGCCTAATATAATTCAAACTATGAAGTAATGTGCTATGTGTTACATCAATGTGCGTTGTGCACTTAAAGAATGCTTCAATTACAAAACAAATAAGTAGTCAAATCATGAGAGCAAACCTGCTCGATAAGTAAATCAAACATCAATCACTTATCACTCTCTGAATGGTAGTTGTTCCAACGTAGGGAAGAGATTTTTGCTTGCATTGATATCTTTCAAAGTTCAGTTACAATCTTCCGTTATTTTTCCTCCCACTATGGGTTAATTCGACATGAAATACACAATAGAATAAAGTACAAGTATCTTGTATGCAAATATCTAGCCTTAAGACCAGAGTATATATTTCAGTTTCAGATTCTTCACATGGAGCTTACGAGCGCGAAGCATGAAAAATACTAGCCTCGTGGGCTTCAAACCATCGACAGAACAATTTTCCGCAGCATCGACACCCGAGGCACCAAAGTACACGTCCGAGCCACCGGTCGCGCATATAAACATCGAACAACCATGGAGCCGGCACAGAGAAGTCGCTAGCCTGTTCCTGGACTCAAATACACTTTTCTATTGAGTCTACAATCGCGGCACTCCTCCTCGGTTTGCATATTCTTGCCCCAATTCCCAATGGTGTCGATTTTCTAAGCCCATATCAAATTCATATCTATCCTGACATCTTTACAAGCGTTGTCATAAGCAAAAAATACATATAATCAGGTCAATTGTCAGGAAAAGCACTTACACGAGCATCCAGAACGCATAGTAACTGTATGTGTAAAGAAGTTGCGAATTCGCACATGTGTCTCATAACCAAATATTTGAAATATTGATACTGCTACGCCGCGTTTACGTTTTCTTTTCGGGTCCGTTTACTTCAAGCAACCACTCATGCATCAGCAACCACAAAAAAAATCCTTCTTGGCCAAACAAATGATGCGAAATCAAATGATCCACCTGGCGTCACCAACAAAAGAAATCTCCCCGACGTGATCGCTGTCGCGATTCAAAGCAGATTCCTCGATCCGTAACCAAAGCTTGTCTTTCCTCTTTTTCCCGTGTCGCTACCGGTAAAATTCAATCAGCTGCCCACTCAGCTGAACTCGAATGGATTCCGTCATGTAATGCACCGTTGGCCTGCACTTAATCAATGTTTCCACATCCTGAATTGTAATGGGCAGATTTAAATTTTTTAAAATCAAAATTTTACTGAAGTAGAGAAATTTTAAATGAACTAAATAAATTTGAAATGAAGTAAAGAAATTTAAATGAAGTGAAGAAAATCTAATGAAGTGAAGAAATTTAAATGAAGTAAAGAAATGAAAATTTTAAATAGTAATAAAAATAAAATATTAAATTTCATGAAAAATATAATTAAATAATAAAGTTACATTTAATATATTGGGTCTATAACTTAATTCGTGCGGTTTTTTTCAAAATTTGAACGTTTATTTAAGAAAAAAATTGTACAATAGTATTATTCAAAGTATTGCCCATCTGAAGCTATGACCTTTTCCCATCTTTCTGACAATTCGTGGATTCCATCCCAAAAGAACTGCGCCGGCTTGGCTGCCAAGAATGAATCAAGCCAATTTTTGATATCCTGCTCTGATGTGAACCGTATTCCAGTGAAGGCGTTCTGCATCAATCGGAACAAATGGTAGTCAGAATGGGCAAAGTCTGGGCTATAAGGCGGTAGGGGTAAAACTTCCCATCCACTGTTTTCCAAATAGTTCTTAACCGGAAAAGCAACGTAGGGCCGAGCGTTGTCATGATGGAAAATTATTGCCTCGTGTCTGGTCGCATATTCCGGGCGTTTTTCGGCTACTGCTCTCTTCAAATGGATTAATTGTGTTCGGTAGCGTGCTCCATTGATGGCCTCACCTGGTTTTAGTAGCTCATAACACACCACACCCTTCTGATCCCACCAAATATAGAGCATTACCTTCGCGCCATGGATATTCGGCTTTGCCGTTAATTTGGCTGGTTGGCCGGATTTCGCATATGATTTTTTGCGCTTGGGGTTGTCGTAATGGATCCATTTTTCATCACCAGTAACAATCCAATGCAAAAATGACTTCCTCTTGTTGCGTTTCAGCAGCGTTTCGGACATGCGAAACCGCCTTTCGACGTCTCTCGGCTTGAGTTCATGTGGAACCCAATTTCCTTGCTATTGAATATATCCAGCTGCTTTTAAACATTTTGAAATGGCTGCTTGAGCGACACCTAAAGATTCTGCGAGCTCTTCTTGTGTTTGGCAACAATCTTCATCGAGTAATGCTTCCAGTTCTTCATCTTCAGACTTTTTTGGCTGCCCAGGACGTTCATCGTCTTCCAACCTAAAATCACCACTTTTAGATGGTGCAAACCACTTTTGGCAGGTTCGCTCAGCTAGAGCATGTTCACCATAAACTTCCACCAAAATACGATGAGTTTCGGCAGCAGTTTTCTTCATATTAAAGTAATGAAGAAAAATTCCCCGCAAAAACACTTTTTCAGGAACAAAGTTCGACATATTTGAGTGAAAAAAAATTATTGTTGTTAACGCTTCAAATGAATGGCATACACTTCGCTTCAAATGAATGGCATATTGGAACGATGTAGTATTATAAAAATTACGCCATCTCTTAGGAAAACGCACGAATTAAGTAATAGACCCAATAATAATAAGAAGAAAAATGATTCTACAAATTTTAATTACAAGGGACATAATTACATATTTGTTTAAATCTGCCACTACCATTTTGGAAAGGAGATAGGAGGGTTTTCGAGCAGTTTGCTTGTATGACTGCTCGATTACTGTAAACTGAATAAAATATTTTATTTGCGAGCTGTATTCTTTGGCATATTTCTTCTGTTTTATTACTGGCTCTCGTTATTTTGGCGCTTTAATACATAAATCCGCTCACATTTCCGATACTATATTCGCCAAGTGTGATATTTTGTGCCATTGAATAGCAATGGGGACAGCCTATCTTCCTGTTTTAGTCCAATATTTGTGCCAAAGGTATCGGTGAGTTAGTTATTGATGCGGACTTGGGAGGTTGTCGACGTCATTGTCATTTTGGTAAGACCGACTAATTTGGCTGGGATGCCAAAACAAAGCATTATTTGGTACAGTACGTTACGATCAATATTATCGTATGCTTGCTTAAAGTCAACGAAAATTTGATGTACGTCTATGTTGAACCCTCAGCACTTTTCAAGTACCTGCTTGACTGTGAACAATTGGTCTATCGTCGATCTACCTGCTCTAAAGTCACCTTGATACTCTCCAATAATGCTAGTGGCGTATGATCCAATTTTATTTTCTAAGATCTTTAAAAATATTTTGTACGCCGTACAAGGTAGTGATATGCCTCGATAATTTTCGCACTGTAGCTTGTCACCTTTTTTGTGGAAATGGAATATAATTGATTGGCTCCACTCTTTTGGCATGTGTTCTTGTTGCCAAATGTGCTGGATGACTTTGTGGATAGTTTTATGAACATTGCTGCTACCATATTTGGTGAGCTCCACTGTAATCCCATCGATCCCCGGCGCTTTATTATTCTTTTGGGCTTTGATGGTAGAGCAGAGTTCATCGAGAGTTGGTGGGCCAATTGAAGCTCTCCAAAAACATCTATAGGCTCCGGTATTTTGGAGCTGTACGGAGGATTAAGGAGGTTCTTGAAATATGATGCCCATCGTTTCTTGATGTTGGTTTCTTAATATTGGTTTCACCAGCGATGTTCTCAACAGGTTTTTAATGGAGGGTACCTAATATAACGGGTGGTCAAAAGTTGTTATCAAAAGAAAAAGCAGGTCTTAAACAGACACTAACTGCCGCGAGGGGTGCAGGAGAAGGGAAAACGTACGGAAAATTTTGATGCACTTTGTTAATATTTTTCGACTATCAATCCGAAAGTTTTTAAATTTTATAGAAACTCGTGATTAGATTATTTGATATTAGACGCATGTTTCCTTGAAATTCAATAAAAATCGAGTCATAAGTATCCAAGTTACAGTCGATTCAAAATTTATCAATTACAATAGCAATAAAACGTGGTATTGTAGAAATAACTATTTGCAAGAGACGCAAAACACTTAAAATATGTAGGAATTTTGATGAAAATTTTATAACATTGACATGTCATCATGACTACTTAAACAATGATAAAAATGAATAATAGCCATGTATTAGCTTTCCTAGCTCATTTTATGGAGTATATGAATAAGTCAAGTATAGATATTCAGAGGACGTTGTTTATCTTATTAAGTATTTTGCAAAACCCTTCTGGTAGGAGCACTCTCTCGCTACTTCTGACATGCTTATTTTGTATTTGCTAGTGCAATATCTTTTGACTGGTCAAAAGGGGTTTTATGGTGCTGAGTAAGGCATAGAATGTTAATAAATTTCCTAAATAGACCCTACTGAATACTACACCAAAGTATTTTTTTAAATCTTATGCTGATGTTTAAACGTCACAAACCGATAGAAGTTAAGTATACATATTTTCAGCTAAATTTAAACGGGATTCTGTATGAAAGCAAATAATGCAATCATAAAAAACTGACCTCACATCACTAGAGAACTGAGCTTGCGTCACTAGAGATGTAAGCTCACGTTTTTCTTTATTACTAATCTTAGAACTATCTTTCGTTTGAACCAGCAAAAACATACTTTGTTCGATTGGCCTTAGCCTGGAAGCTTGTCCAAACTTTGAATCCAGTCCCATTCGCTCTGGACAACAATACAGTGGATCGTTGTTATCAAAAACGCAAAAATCTTCTCGGCTGACATTGTAATTATTACAATCTTGTATCTTCCTACAGGTTCCTGGGAAAAACTCTTTAGTGCGACAAACAGAGCCTTTATATTTTGTATCATCCTCCGGATAAACGAAATCGGCACTTTTCACTATAATTAGTCGCAACACTAACAAGATTAATAATAAATACGTATGTGATTGACTTAACACCATTTTGCTCTTAGCGATATATAGCACAACTGAAACTTAAACCACATCTCGAGTGTTTATATGCGCTATCATTATAACTTGTTTTAAATTACGCTTACAAAGAAAAACGTAAACTGTTTACAGTTAAGCGTTCTTTCTAGCAATGCCCTCAGGTAAAGACACAGATCATGATCGCTTTCTTACTTTATTTGTTAAATTTTTGATTGACCGCTTACATCTAATTTTCGGTTTCCCCTCATCATCAGGAACTTCCATTAGCATCATTAAGATTATGTGCGCGGAAATTTAACGTATCTTATACGTATAAAGAATAGCAAACCCATGAAAAGCTGCGAGAGCCCATAGCATAGTTGGTTCCGAAACTTAGATCTTAAACTTACCTGAACAATCTCATCTGAAAAGCTCACACTTGAGACTCATTAATTTTATGATAAACAACGAATTAAGGAGATGCACGACTTTATTCGTTCCGAATATTTCGCGACCGAAATACTACAAAAACATGCTATAGAATTTGAAACCTTAATAGCAATCAATCACTCAATGCGGACTTATTAAAACATACAAGTTTTGGGAGAGACCAATTAACATTTGACGTGAAAACGTTTATTATGTTAATTTTTTGAGTCACAGGTTTGTGGTGATTTTATGTTTTCAGTGTATTCAAACTAACATTTATATCAAAATGTTAGCCAATAATAATGTACGGGGAAAACCTTGGCCGCGAGTAGAAAACGCTTTCATTGTGGTAGTAGAATGTCTACTTGTCATCCAAAAGCTATAAAAACAATAATGATGATGTTAAAAATAATTAGAATTTCGCAAGCGAATGAAAAATCGAAATTATTTCACGAATAATAGGTTGCTACATATTTACGGTGGCTCAACGTTATAATGGAACAGCATGGATATGAAAGTTTATTCCCTAATAAAAAAGTAGCTAAAAATCTATTACTTAAAATTGTTTTTTATATTTTAAGTAGTATAATTGCGCTCTACGTGAATTCGAATAATTTCACGAAATGGACCCAAAAATTGGCCGGCGAGATCGTGTGATTTGACTCCTTGTGACTTCTTCCTTTGGAGGTTTCTGAAGGATCGTGTCTACGCTGATGCTCCTCAGACTACTGAAGCATTAAAAAACTATATTCGAGCCAACATACGCCTGATAACGCCGGAAATGTGCGAAAATGTCATCGAAAATTACAATCATCGTTTGACAGTCTGTAAAGCAACACGAGGTGCACATATGCCCAAAGTAATGTTTCATATTTAATTGTAAGGGACCAAATTTTCAAAATAAACAAACATTACAGCTCAATCTTCACTAAAATTTTTTTTCGATAAAAATGTGTACACTTGCTATGAATTCAATTCAATTCAATTTATTTAAGCATCGTGATATATTACAAGTTATTCTCCTTTCGGAGTGACACTTAGCAATATAAAAAAAACTTGGAAGAGAAGGACATACCCTTCTGTGCCCAAGTGCTCATATAATAAATCTTAAAGGCTATATAAAAGAAATTCAAATAGCAAGGAAAAGGAAGGAAAAGAAAGACAAGTTGGGTAAACAGACCTATGCTCATGTCAGAAGGGTTTTGTATTCAATTTACAAAATGCAGTCACCAGATCGAATCAAATCAAGAAACATGTCAAAGACGATTTTATTGGAGAAAATATGAAATGCGAAGATCATTCTATTATTAACAAAGTTGAACGAATTTCGACTTCTAAGGTTTTTGGTATTGTTATACTCATAAATATCTCCCTTGATAATTATTTCGGATGTCCATCCGCGACGGAGGAAACACTTTTTTCATGTATTTCCCCTCTGTGCCCCCACTGAAGCAAAAACTGACAGTTTAACAACAGTTTTGAAAAGCTCCCATGAAAACTTTTATTTCATACTCATATCGGCTACGTTTGATGAATTTTTTTTTCAAGGGCCACTCTCCTGTACTGTTATCATCGATTCATGGCCAATTTTTTCGAATACTAGAATGGTTACAAAACCCTTTTGCTAGGAGCTCTCTCCCACCTCCTTGACTTGTTTCACTTATGAGCATTAATTGTAGGTACTCATCTTCGGTCATCCATTAAATTGAATCAAGTGTTCAAAGCATGCGCCTTAAACGTTGAAGTTGGGAAAAAATAACTCAAAATTATTCAATCTTCGCATTTAAAACAGCCACTATTTTGTTTTACGATTACTGATACCACTAGCTCTCAAAGATATGCATGACACCTATCATTCCTGAAATTTTCATGCAAATCCTAGCAAAACTGTAGTGTCTGAGTCGGTAAAAAGCGCATGTTGTTCCATAGCCATATGTTGCCACAGCAATAAATGCAGCGCATATTGTTCCATAATAATACAGGAAAGTTCAAACCGCTATAACTTCGCTAAATATGATTTAATCTTTATGAAACTTTCAGGATAGATAAATCTTATGAAACTTTCAGGATAGATTAATCTTATGAATTTAAGGGTACCGTTAAGATTTTATTCAAGAAAACATAAAATCGATAAATCATACTATTCCTAACAAAATTGAGTGAATTGCGACTTCTAACGTATTTGCTGTTATTGTGCTCACCAAGGCCTACATTCTTGATTTTTTCAGATTTTTCTGATCACAGGTGTCCTAACGCGAGGAGGGGGGACACAAATTTTTCCTGTATTTCCCCTCCCTGTGCGCCCCTCGAAGGAAATTTCGCCAAACTAGGACCTGTTTTGAAAAGTTCCCATCAAGACCTTCCATTTGATACCCATATCGGCTACCTTTAATGAAATTTTTTTTTCGGGGGTCACTCCCCTATACGGGGAGACCCCCCTTAAATACCTTATAAAATTTTTTTGTAGTGGAACTTTCAAGAGATCACTACTTTACACCTACACACAAAATTTGAGGTTTGTAGCTTAAGTAGTTTCCGAGAAAAGCTGCTGTGACACACGGACGGACAGACGGACGGACGGACAGACTGGTCGCGAAACTAGTAGGGCTTTGTAAAATTATTTTACAAAGCCCTAAAAAAAGGACAGAGATTTTACAATTTGTTTGATAGCGAAAAGTCAGTTTACTATATCAATTATTGTTGCATAAGATATAACAATATTTGTTTCATTTTGGTCTTATTAGATACTGTTAACATTTTGAGTTCATAACGTAATTTGTTAAAATAAGTGATTGCTGTGAAAAGACGGTTTTTTTGAGCGACTGATTTTTTATATAAAGGTACCTCGAGTGATTTATTTCTAGTTATACTTTTAGATGATGTGAACTGGGAACTTAATGACTGATAATGATGAGAAATACACATGGATCTATATAATTGCTCGATACTTGGGATATTATTAGATTTCAACAGAGCAATAAATTTTTCTTGCAGTGTCATTAAATACTTTAAGGCAGTTGGATAGGCCCCACCCCATATTATAATACCGTAACTTAAGAGACTATAAACACATCCATAGTATATTGTTTCAAGTACTTTTTTGGAAAGATAACTTAGTTTTTTACAGATGTATAAAAAATATCTACATTGATTGATTAGGTTGTTTATATGTAAATCCCACTTCAAGTTGTAATCTAAGAGTAAACCTAAGTATTTGAAGCTTTCTTTTCTAGATATATTCGAATCATTTATTCGTATATTTATCGAGTTGGGTACACTTTCCGAATAGCATCCAAATGTGCGAAATACCGTTTTTGTGATATTAATAGTTAGTTTATTAGTATTAAACCGGCCATTAAGTTTACTCAAGTACTCAGTCATATGAGCTTCAACCTCTGTCCAAGTACTTTGAATACTTAGTACAGTATCAAAAATATCATTCATGTACAATAGAAATAATAATGGTCCTAAGACAGTACCATGTGGTACGCCAAGTTCTATGTCTTTTTCAGAACTAAATACATCATCTCATAACTTTTTATGAGATCTAGGCAAAACTGACGATAGATACAAGCCATATGGCAGCAGCGCTTACTACCACACACATGACCATTAGTAGGCCGACTTTGCTGGCTAACTTACATGGCGTTATATGAAGAATTGTGGAGGTGCCAATAAAAATTCAAGGTTTTGTATGGTTTAGAGACGGATTTCTACAGTGAAATCCAGATGATCCGCGGAGAACACAATAGCGCTCCTAGTAAAGTGAAAATTATTTCAGTTCGTATACCCGTTTGGCTTTTATCGCCTTGCAAAGTGAATTTATAGGAGTTTGTTTACATCTCAACGCTGAGCTATCAGTCGAAGGTGCAAAACGTGTGCTTCATTTGCTCGTCTTGGAAAGTTTAGGAGCACAATGGGCTATACAAGGTGAATTTATAGCATGCACGGAATGCGTTCGGCACGTTTTTTATTCGGAAAATAGTATATATGACGAAATCTAAGCATTTGCTAATGCCGCAGTTGGGTGACAGCTACCGGAAGCTTGTCCATAGTAGGCCGACTAATACATAAGCAAATTGCTACCATATGGCTTGTATCTATCGTCAGTTTTGGATCTAGGGCTATTCCTCTAACACCATCATAATATAGCTTTCAGAGTAAATTTGATGATCAACAGTATCAAAGGCTTTACTCAAGTCAATAAACGTAGCAGCTACAGCTTTACTACAATTAATCCCATTATGTATAGCGTCAAAGACGTTTTCAAGTGCGTGGACAGTACTTTTATTTTTTACGAAACCGAACTGTTTACTATTAATTCTCTCATTCTTAGTTAGGAATATGGAAAGTCTACTATGTACAATTTTTTCGAAGATTTTGGCGATGTTTGAGATTAATGAGATAGGTCTATAATTATTAATTTCAGTACGATCTCCATTTTATAGACTGGAACTACTTCCGCTCTTTTTAATGCATCAGGCCAGATACCATGATATATACATATATTCAAAATATTAGCTAGTATGGAACTTATGTATGAATTAATCTTTTTTAGAATGGTTGTGTGAATATGATCATTACCTCCTCCTCTGCACTTAAAATCGTTGATTATCAAATTTATTTCATTGGGGTGAGTATATCTTAGAAAAAACGAATTATTATTACGTTTACTATTATCTAAAATTACATTATGAGAGTCTTGTGGGTGAAGTTTACTTGCAAGGCTTTTGCCAATATTGATAAAGAAATTATTAAATACCTCAGCCATAACCAGAGGATTAGACGAAAAATCATTTTCAACTTTAATTTTTTCAACTTTGCAATTTTTATTTTTTTACCCAATTTTTATTTAGGTAACACCATAATTTTTTGGAATTCTTACTGCTTTTGCTTGCCTTATTTATTTCATGGTTATTTTTAGCAGCCTTTATGACATTTCGTAATATTTTCTCATGATTCTTATATTCACTCTTTAGTTGATGGGATTGTTTATTTCTTTTTCAAATATTATACAAATTTTCTTTGTAGTTTATTGACTTAAGTATAGCAGATGAAATCCAGGGCTTTCTACACTTACACTTAGCACTTGAAAAATTAAGAGTTGCTTTCAAAACACAGTAATTAATATCATTAATGAGGGAATCAATCGCAATATTTGGATCTTGAATGTGGTCATATTTGAGCCAGTCTATTCTTGATGCTATTTCAAGTAATTTTTTGTAGTTAATTATATTCTTTTTTAATGTCGGCCCAGTAGAATAAGATGTGTTTTCACAATTGAAAGCACAGGTAAGAGGGAAATGATCAGTAAACACTTGAGCACTTGAGGGAAATGATTAGCAACACTTGAGGGCAGTTAATTCAAAGTCAGTTTTTACATACATATTGTCAATATAGGTTCCTTCATTACCATTATCATTTGGCCTTGTAATAGTCTTAAAAAGGGGAAGATATCCAGCCGAATAACAATTATTTAATAATTCATTAGTAATATCATCATCTTTCAAAATATTGATGTTAAAATCACCTGTAATAAAATTATGTTTATTTCTTTTGCTGCGCATAATTTTGTTTAAAGTCTCAATAAGTTTAGTTTCGCTTAGATCATGACATCTATATATAGCAGAAATAAGAAAAGTAGTACTTTCATTAATTTTTACATTGCAATTAAGAATTTTAAAAACGTTATGATCAGAGATCACTTCAGCTGTGTGCTCAATATTATCTTTAACATAAATCACTACGCCAGCAGCTATATTTATGATTCCATTATTGTAGTAGATGCAATAGTCATTTATTTTATATAAGTTAGGATTAGTTATTTTCCATGTTTCAGAGCAGACTATTATGAGTGGTTTAATAGACAGATTATTAATATAAGATTCAAGAATACCAAAGTTTGCATGCAAGCTGCGAATGTTAACATAAAGGATAACAGTATTAAAATTTTCAAGTTTACAATTTAAAGAATCAAGTGAGTCGACTTCAATTTCATTAAACTGAGATTCTATTAAATCAGAATCTATTAATTCAAGCATATCCATTTGTAATCATAAAATAAAAATATATTTATAAGCTCATACATTATTTAAGCATATTACCGATTTTTGGGTCTTTGAAAGGTTCAGTAGGTCTCCATGGGTAGTTTGTTATGCTGATATGTCTTTCCCATCTTGCTTTATATGTTTCACAGCAGCTTTTATTCTTAGCATCATGATGAATATCTATCTTTTTTTTAGATGTTGGTTAACCTTCATACAGTTGATACAAGCAAGAATATTAGGCTTGCAATTAGTTTCTTCATGATTTTTGCCACATTTTGGACAGGTGTTAAATATTTCATCTTTCCTTGGACATTTTTTTAAGCTGTGGCCGAAACCACAACATTTCTTACAATTTCTGTCGTTGAAATCATCAAAAACTCGACACTTTTGATAGCCAACAAAGATCGATCTGAATTTCATGATCTTGGCATATGCAGTAGGAGAAACTTCAGCTATTAGTGATTTTTTATCATCTTTTTGTTTAAATATATGAACTAATTTAAAGTCATCTGTGGAGAGATCATTTCTATATAAGATATCTTCAGTTAAGGAAGGGTTGTGCTTTAGTTGTTCAATGTGGTTAATATCTGTTATTACATCAATAATCTTTATTTTTGGATTGTTTCTTTCTATTGGAGAAATTGACAAATCATCCTTCAAATTACTTTGTAATAAATTGGAGATCACTTCAGAATCTTGTTTGTTTATGCACTTCACCAAAAGTTTATCATTTTTTACTTTTTTAATATTCAACACTCTGGCTTTCTTAATTTTACAAATCGCATTTTGAACTGATTGCATGACATATCCATTAAAATTTTCATTAGGTTTAACAACAAGCTGAACTGTTTCTTGCGGTTTTTTTATTGCAGCAGAAACAACGGTAGAGTAGTTCATTGGTGGACAAGTTTGTTCACTTTTTTGTTCGATCAACCTTAAGTGACTATTATGATCTCTCAGTTCTTTATTATGCTGTCTGAGTTCGGTATTGATTTCTTTTAGGTAACAATTTTCCTGACAAATCAAAGCACAATTGACACATTCATCGACATTATAGATAGCATCATCTACACGGCAGCGCTTGCTTCCAGACAGAACAGAATCAGTATCAGAAACAACAGAGATTGCATCATCATCTAAATCAACATCTTGCGATATTCCATTCTTAATGCTTTCAATTTGCTTCGAAAACAGTAACACCTTTTTAGCTAATGTCATTACTTCCACATTATCACTTGTTAGTGCACCTCCAAGTAAATTATGGGTTATGTGGCCATGCACTGGACACACTATTAAGTTTTTGGTAATATAAAACCCTTTTCCGGCTGTGACTTTGATATTAAAGTCTGATCTGCAAAAACCGCCATCACGCAAAAGACAGATAACAACTTTGCATTCTCTGTTTTTATGGCAAACTAATTTGGGGTTATCGGGAGGTATATCGCGCGTGTCCGTACTAGACCACACCATAGTGCCGCACCGTATTATTTAATAAATATTCACATTTAATAATTTACACCACACAATTTTTTCTCTACGACACAATATTTCAAATGCTTATTTTATTATCATATGTATTATTATATTATTGCAAGAAACAATTTTTCGACAGGAGCGCACAAGAACACGTCTGCTTGCTACTGCAATGACCTATATATGAGTGCTTGAAATTTGGTTCACACGTGCATGCATATACAATTCATAGTCAATGAATTGTATCGAATGTGCATATGCATGCACGCGTCGAATATGAAAGTTATTATTAGTTTGAACCAAAACTGACGATAGATACAAGCCATATGGTAGCAATTTGCATATGTATTAGTCGGCCTACTATGGACAAGCTTCCGGTAGCTGTCACCCAACTGCGGCATTAGCAAATGCTTATATTTCGTCATATATACTATTTTCCGAATAAAAAACGTACCGAACGCATTCCGTGCATGCTATAAATTCACCTTGTATATCCCATTGTGCTCCTAAACTTTCCAAGACGAGCAAATGAAGCACACGTTTTGCACCTTCGACTGATAGCTCAGCGTTGAGATGTAAACAAACTCCTATAAATTCACTTTGGAAGGCGATAAAAACTAAACGGGTATAAGAACTGAAATAATTTTCACTTCACTAGGAGCGCTATTGTGTTCTCCGCGGATTATCTGGATTTCACTGTAGAAATCCGTCTCTAAACCATACAAAACCTCGAATTTTCGTTGGCACCTCCACAATTCTTCATATAACGCCATGTAAGTTAGCCAGCGAAGTCGGCCTACTAATGGTCATGTGTGTGGTAGTAAGCGCTGCTGCCATATGGCTTGTATCTATCGTCAGTTTTGGTTTGAACATATTTCTGGGCTCTGAAACGACTTGTTTCAGCAATATCTGCTTCGTAGTCGACGCAATTGAAAATTTCCTGGTAGTGTAATGACCTTTGTTGGAGAAGGCTGGCATCGGTTTCAGTAGCAGCAAAAGATTCCTATGCTTATGGAAATGATGAGGAATGTAAGTCTTGCGGTGTTGGCAATCACTTGATGTGGCGTTGAAATTGCAGATTTTGTTTGTGTTCTATATCATGCAGGTCGCTTTTTAGGCTACGTATGTCATTTGTGTTGCTTATCATCAGAATACGTTGAAGTTCAGGTCGGGTATGATGGAGGAGTGAGTCTTCGATTTTGGTTATGTTCAGAGCAATTGACAGGTCGTGGCTGGACTTAATCCTGTGTTGATTATGATGGTGTGCGACAATGGTGAAGGAGCCATCCTTTACGGTACAGTCATTCAAAAACTGCAGCAATCCCATTTGCAGCAATTTGATTTCCTTTATTTGGTTCCCACATATGATGGTAGCAAGAGTGCTGTTTTGATGTGCGTTTATCCAAGAATTGAGGCTGTGAAATTGTGTCCATGGCTCCAAGGAGGCTACGGTTTCCAATTCGTAGCCCTTTGGTAACGTCGTAGGCTGTTCCAGTAGTATTAGTTCGCATCGTGCAGGTACGGTATCTTTACTGAAAAAGGCGTGCTTTTGGTTGCAGACGAAGATTCCTTCGGAGTCAACGGAACAACGGTTGATATCTTCATCAGAGATTTGATAGTAGTAGTCCTTGCTTAACGTAAGAGCTAGGAATTGAGAGCTGGTTTCAATTTTGACCATTCGCGAGGTTAATTCGAATGCCAGTGGTATGACTTTGAATATCTGCAAAATTTTATTTTTTATTAATGGTAAGGTTATTTTAAAAATTGCCTTGTCTACGGTGGGTCTTCCTTCAACGCTCATGAGCAAGTAAAGCTGCATAAGTGCTTTGTTAGTTGAATGTCCAGGGAGTTCGATATATGCTCTCTGATAGCCTTTATTTCAACAGACAATTGAATCTGAGAGAGAATTGAAGGACTGACTTTACCGTTGCGACTGTCAGTGATAACGTCGAAAAGCATTGACTGCGTATGTTCGTAAGCCTCCATGATGGTTACGAGATGTATTGCTATTGTATAATGCCGTCAGGATCTGCTGCTCGTTCAATACCTTGTTCGTGGAATTCACTTCCTGGAAAAATTGTTCGAAGTTATCGCTGACTGCTCTGAATAGCTTGTTGAAAAAGTCTCTGTCTCTAGTAATAACGTTTATTGTGTAGTCAATTAAAGACGGCTGGTTCCTGATTAGTTCAAGTAAGTTGTTGTCGTCAGTCGAAATTCTGCCAATTTTAGAGGATATTTTATCTGCATATTCTTGATGTAGTAGTACAAATAACTTGTTGCTCTTTACCTGTACTTGAATGTTTTGAAGCTCGATCCAGTAGTTTCTCAAATCGTAGTAAGCAATGATGTCCCAGTGATAGACATCTGAGATATTTCTTCGAAGTAAGCGATTGTTCCTGGGGTGAACGGTGTTATTTTGATTGAATTATTGTCAGTGAGTTTGGTGGATTCTTCTGTCATATTTGGAACAAATAAGACGAGAAATGCCAATGCAATGTGAGATAGGGAGTACGATGAGCTTATTTTGGTTCTTTATGGCTTAAAATGGGAGTCTGTACATGACGGATGAGCTAACCCTGGAGTTGTCTGTTGATTGCAGCTGATGTCTTCCTTGTGTTCGTAAAATGCTGGGCTTAGGGGCCAATTTGAATTAATCGGTTGAATTTGACGTTTCTTGCTTTTGTTTCTCGATATGTTAATGCTGGTTAGTAAAGCAGATTGGCTGCTGTTGTTCCCAGGACTTGTAATAGCCGTTGCAGGTTCGTTTGATGATGTGTTGCTCGAGTCCTCTTCCATAGGTAGAGGACAAACAGTTGTGGACAGCTCTTCGGAGATTTCCATTAGTGGTCTTGACATCAACAACCCTGACGTGGGTGTCGGAACCTTTGTGCTCTGTGACCACTCTTCCCAATGCCCCTTTTAGAAGTGGGAAGTTGTCTTCCTTGAAAGGAACGAGAGCATTAAGTGGAATTGATGACACCTTTGCCTTCCATTTGGCAGCAATTTGAAGCTGTTGCAGATACTCCATGCTCCATCGCTTCCAGAACTCCTGCTGACATGTTTCAAGAAGCTCTTTTTGCTTGTGCAGGGAAATCTTCTCCTCATGGAGGTTGGGGTTAGGGATTCTTGTTAACGGCTCCCCTACCAAGAAGTGGCCAGGAGTGAGAGCTTGGAGATCGTTGGGATGATTGGATAATGGAGTGGGGGGTCTGGAATTCAGGATTGCCTCTATTTCAGCTATGATCGTATTTAGCTCTTCATATGTCAGTGAGAACCCACCAATAACTCTCTTCTTATGATATTTTGTGGCCTTGACTGCCGCTTCCCATAACCCACCAAAATGTGGTGATCTGGGTGGAATAAACTTCCATTCAATTAAATTCTACGTCTAGCACTCGTTGCGTGTAGACGTGTTTTTAATTCGCTCCTGTCAAGAATTTTTAAATTAAAATAATTTTTAAAAAAAACGTCAATTACAAATTAATTTTATAAAGAAACTTATTACATCGTCGAACTATTCGAACAATTTATCGAGTATCTTGACTTTACCTACGAGAAAGTTTCAAGAAAGGAAAAAAAGTTTTTTTCACCGGGGGATGGAGGAGCCCGACGGCTTCCCACCGCTGGGGGACCCAGAGCCAGGCATTTTGAAAATTACAAATGACAAAATGAACAAGCGGAAAAATGAACAAGACAATTGTGAACATGGAAAGCGAATTACGATTTCAAGCGAAGATTATGAAAAAGTAACCATGGAGAATACAAGGATTACGAAACAAAATGACGAATTAAAACTCCGGATACAGAGTTTAGAAGATATGGTCCGGACGTTGTCAAATGGGAACAAACAAAAAGCCAAGCCGCAGAATACGTCCGGCCAAGAAGAGCCGATACTCACTAAGAAGAATGAAAAACTGGAAACAACAAGCAAGACCAACGGGAAAGGAGTACCAATAAATAAAATGAAATCGCAAGATATGAGCAAGACAATCCATGATGCGGAAAATATCCTGAGCGCAGGAGGAGCGAACGACAGCGCCAATTATTATGCGGTGCTGTCTGCAATGCACGAGGAAATGGACGTCGAGATGGAGAGCAACGATAAGACAGGTAATATTGATAGCGATAATAATTTCATTAAATATTTAAAATTAAAAAATAAGCAAAAGGAGAAGAAGCCAACCGGTGTGTCTGCTGGTCCTCCTAATAAAATTAATGTGGTAAATGAAAAAGTTCCTCCAATAAACGTTTTTGGGCAGCGTGGAGGAGATATGGTTCGGTTATTGGCAGCCGAACATAAAATCAAAAACTTTGAAATTAAGAGAGTGACCGGTGATAAGCTCTCGATCAAGACAAAGACACTGGCTGACTTCAAACAGGCGAAAGATGCTCTTAATAGTGTCCAAGCTCCCCACTTTACATATACGCCAAAGGCGGAAAAAAATCAGACCTTCCTGTTGAAGGGCTTGGACTGTGGGGAGAATACAGTTGATCTCCTTGAGATGTTGCAGGAAGCAGCACCAGCTGTTAAGTTCATGTGTGTGAAAAATTTTGCTACAAGGAGATCAACTGTAGAAGGTAAAATATTACCATTTTATTTGGTACAAATTTCCAACAACAGCAGTCCGAGTGCCCTCCAACAGGTAAGGTACTTAAACTTTAGAGTTGTGAGGTGGGAACGCCTCCAAAAAACTGAGGTCAACCAGTGTTACAGGTGTCAACGATTCGGTCATTCGGCTGCCAATTGTGCAATGCACTATCGCTGTGTTAAGTGCAAAGATATCCACGCCCCCGGTGAATGCAAATTGGCTCAGGTGGAGCCAAAAGAAAAATTGTATTGTGTTAATTGCGGTACATTTGGTCATCCAGCATCATACCGAGGATGCCCTCGGTATCAAGATGCAAGAGCTAAATTTTCCCCAAAGCAAACCAAAGTAAATCAGAATCTGTTACCTCCCAACTTCATCAAACCCGGGGTATCATTTGCACTTGCTGCCAGAGGACCAGCAGACAACAATATAAATAAAATGAATAATGTAAGTGGCAATAATGAGCTGCTTCTTAAAATCTACCAGCAACTTGAATCGCTTTCAGATAGAATTAATAAGCAAGACCAAAAAATCAATTTCGTTTTTCAAAGTTTAGGTCAACATGCTCCAAAATAGTTTGTCATCCAGTCACATTCCCATGGATAGGATTCGTCTCATCTCGATCAACGTCAACTCCATTGTTACTTTACATCGGCGTGATTATCTCCTTGAATTCATTGTTAAGCAAAAGCCTGACATCATGCTTCTCACCGAAACCGACCTCAATTCATGGCACTCCATGACATTCAAGGATTTTGAATTCGTAAGAAACGATAGGGTAATAGGTGATGGGGGAGGTGGCACCGGGATATTGGTTCGAAGACCCTATCGTTTCCAAAATATTGAAAAAGTCGAATTCAAAAGCTTTGAATCTCTTGAAGTGTCCGTTATCAAAATTTCACTGCCAGATGGGGATAACCTCTTCGTTATCTCTGCCTATGCAACTGGTGGAACTGTTCTCAGGCTCAAGGAGGAACTCAATTCCTTGTTTGAAATACTCGAATTGAACAGGCTTCATAATTATTATATTCTTGCTGGTGACCTGAACGCCAAGCATACATCATGGCTGAACGCCACCAATAATCCAAGAGGTGTATTCCTGAAATCGTGGATAACAGAGAACCAGATTGAATACAGGTGCAATCTATATGGGTCGGAGTTCCCAACATACCCTAGGACAAATTCATATTTGGACCTCTGCATTGCTGACGCAAGACTCGAATTCAACTTTAATAGTCCTCAACGGAAACTGCAGGTGCTTCCTTATGATAGCGACCATAACGCAATCGTAATGGAAATCAATCATCAAAGGGATGATTTCTTCCTCATTCCAGTTCAACATGAAAATCATCGGTTGAACTTCAAAAAAACAGACTGGGGAAAGTTTCAAAAGAAGTTTAATCGGGAGTACCAGAAGCAATGTCCCCCTTCTGATGGTGGCAACTCTTGCTCAATGGTTCCTAATGACAGGAATCTAACTAACGATGAAATAGATGTCTATTTGTCGAAGCTAGAGAAGCTGACGTTGGAAACGATTGAGAAAGTAGTTCCCAAGATAAAACATCGAAACAATATGGAAGGATATGAAACACCAACCATCGCAAGGTTGAAAAGATTGAAAAGCCTCCTTCTCACACGCGTCAACAATATTTATCGACGATTTTTGGACTACAACCATCCCTCGTTGTCTTTGTTGAAATTACATCTGAAGAATGTCCGGAACTTAATCCGGTCATACTTCAGGAGTGAGGTCAGCAATCAATGGGCGGAAAAATTGAGGGGTATTAGCCCACAGGACCCAGATGGCGTGTTTGCGAAAGTGAATAGTATATTCCGCAAGAAGTCTCGAGTGAAGGTATCGAATCTTGAAGTCACTAGTGATGAGATAAGTCTTCTCGATAGGGCTGGTATCAAAATTGATAGTACGACTCCGGATAGAAATGGAAACAGGATTATTTGTGAAGGATTGGATAAACTTGCCCTGATTGGAACACATTTCGAATTGGTTCATCTACCAAACCCTGAGAGAGGGAACGACATTTTTTCAGAGGTCGTTGAAGCAAAAGTTTCCGACTTCAAATCAAGCCTGAACGGCCAATCAATTCTTCATTTCAATGAAACATTAACATCTGACCTCATACCGAGCTTGAATCTTATTGATTATTTTGTCAGCTATGAAGACTTGTGTTTCATATTTCGCAAGATAAACAACAAGAAATCATGTGGTACTGATGGTATTCCAAATGTAGTTCTCCGACATTTGCCTGAGGTTGCTATTAGAAACTATTGCATATTGTTCAACAACATGTTGAGCAATTCATATTTCCCAAATGAGTGGAAAAAGGCTAAGGTATTTCCGATCTTGAAGAAAGGAAAAGAATCTTCATGCCCTAAAAGCTATCGCCCAATCAGCTTGCTGCCTAACATCAGCAAGGTGTTTGAAGTGATACTCAACAGAGCATTAAACGCCCACATTGAGGAAAATGAGTTGATGCCGAATTGCCAATTTGGTTTTCGTGCCAGGCATTCGACCACACATGCAATAACGAAAGTAACCTCAGACATCTGTTGGAAACTAAATGATAGACAATGTGTTGGAGCATGTCTCATTGATATGGAGAAAGCCTTCGATACGGTGTGGTTAGATGGACTAGTTTTTAAACTCCTTCAGGACAAGTTCCCCAGACACCTTGTCGCCATGATGTGCAATATGTTATACGGGAAATCGTTTGTTGTAACTGATGGAAATCTGACAACAATGCGCGAGTTCAAAGTCTTGAATGGTCTACAGCAGGGAACAGTTACTGCGCCTCTGCTCTTTTCAATCTTTATTCACAAGCTATTGAACGGCTTTGATTTTAACGTCTCGCCAACGCGATAATTGGTAGCGTTTGCTGATGATCTGATCATCTATACGGCAGACCGAAAAGCTACAATAGTTCAGAGCAATCTACAAAAAATGTTCAATGATGTACAGCTGTATACTGACAATTGGCGAATGAAAATCAATGTGCAGAAGTGTGAAACAATCTTATTTCGGACAACGCTGCGGGGGGTCAGTCAAGACCTGAAACGTAATTGGAAAGATTTCCACATCATGGCTGGTGAGGGTAGTCTTGAACGGGTTCCACATAAATCCTGTGTTCGATACCTCGGTGTTTATCTGGATCAGTATCTGTACTATACTGAACATGTGAAAATCATGCTCAGTAAGGCACTCAAAGTAGTCATGGCCCTTCGAAGGCTCTTTCATTCCAGATACATTGACCAAAAGGTCAAAACTATCTGTTACAAGACACTGGTTAGACCAGTTTTGACATATGGATGTCAGATCTGGTACAACCAGAGTGCTAGTACTATGGAAAAATTAAGAGTTTTCGAAAGGAAATGTCTTCGTGCATGTACTGGTTTGTACAGAAAGCCTGAGACGGATTGGAAACATTATATATCGAATAGAAGAATTTATCAAACTGCTGAAGTGACGAGGGTCGATATCTTCATATTGAAACTTCTTCGGAATCATATCGCAAGATCTGTGACTGTGAGTGAAAACCCTTGGATTTCACAGCCGTTCCACCCTACAGACGGGTATAT
The DNA here is from genome assembly GCA_963969285.1 of Odontomyia ornata. Taxonomy (NCBI): domain Eukaryota; kingdom Metazoa; phylum Arthropoda; class Insecta; order Diptera; family Stratiomyidae; genus Odontomyia; species Odontomyia ornata. Next base: position 103,460,914 of record OZ017739.1, on the reverse strand, counting down.
AGCGACTTGCCTCGCTACTGGCTTCATTCCTCCAGAAGCATTCGTGTATTTGGACATGAATGGATATGTTTTTGATTCTGACGGCGTCCCAGTCATATATCACATATATCGACGGGCCACCGATAAGAAGATAAAATATCCTCCGAATTTGAGTTCACGAGACCAACAATTTCAATGGAGGTACTCATTTGCTAGATTCGTTGAAGCTGATCGAGTTGAGACGGCGCAATCCAGGTATTGGTGGCTGAATGACAATGTCTAAATTATTCGTGTTTATTTCTAGCTTTGGTGTTTTTTTCGTTATTTAGTTTTTGAGTTTCAGCTAATTATTGCTACGTTTAGTGTTGTTATTATTTTTTTTTTTTTTTGTTTAAAAATTAGGTATAGGTTAGGTATATGTAATGTTTACTATATTCCGTTAGAGATAAGATTAAACACTTAGGTTAGGAACATTGTTACAGAATTTTTTTAGTATAAGATAAAGTTTTTTGATTGTATTTTATTAGAAATAAGTTACAACATATTAGGTGTAGGATCAAAGTCTCACTGTTGTGTTTTAATTATAAATAATTCTAGGATAGTGTTGGTTGGTTTTTTCTCCTTTTTCCAATTAAATTTTCAAAATATGTAATAATCGTAATTAATTGAATTTGCTATAGTTTTTTTTGATGAAATGAGTTAATGATAACGTACAGATTTAGAGAGCCATTTGGGCCATTAAGTTTTTTGATTGTTATTGTTTGGAATTTGCTTTATATTCTTTTAAAATTTATAACGATGAGTATTAAATAAAGCGCTTTTGACTTTGACTTTGACTTCCATTCAATTTGCTCATCTGAGCAATATTGAGCGATGTCCAGTTGATTGCTCGGGTTTGTAAAGATATCGTGTACCTCTTTTAATTCGTTCCTTGCTCCAACGAAATTTGTGGCGTTATCGCAAAATATCTTCGAGGGTCTTCCCTCCTTCCGAAACTAACTCTAAGTGTACAGCCTTAGTGGTAAAACAAACAAAGACAGATATATAAGATCTAGTAGGTGGCTTACCCCTTATTCAAAAATTGATCCCGACGATCTTGAATGGTCGAGAAGGTCGAACGCGCTCTGCTTGCAAGTCCCCCATTATTCTTTCTTTGAGTTTTGGCTTCACTCTATAGCATCGAATACATTTGTTAACAATATTTGCAGCAAATTTCCTGTCGTTGAGAGGCCAAAACCATTGTCAAACAATAGCAAGAAGTTCTTGAGGACCAACGTGCAAGTTAGTTTCATGTAATTCTTGTACCAGCAGCTTTACAACATCATTAGATAGTGTTAATAAAATTTGATGTTTTGCGTCATAATCTACCTTTGATTTCTCAAGCCTCCCGCTGACTTGGATAAGACCTTCTTTACCTTTGACAGGATAAAGAGAATTTAAAGATTTCAAGCAGATAAAATGTCCTTTTTCTTGAGAGTCCTAAGTTCCTTACGGAAGGCAGAGGCTTGAACGATTCGGAGAATGGTATTCAGTGAGTATTGAATCTCTGCTGGGCTGGGAATCCCGCATTGACGTTTAGATGGGACTGCTTTTAGGTTCCCTACAAAACTCAGGACATAAGCCATAGTGAAAGAGTTTCTATGGTTTATAGCTTCGAGAACGGATGGACAAGTCTGAGCCATTAGTGACGTTCATGTCTTGCGAATCTCGGGGTCCTTTTGCGACATTTGTGTGGGTACTTTCGGCCAATTGGTTCATGGGTCTGCAAGAAATTCTGGCTCATTGAACCATAGATTTGATGACAGCAGGCTCTGTGGGGTAGCGCCTCTCGAAAGAATATCAGCCGGATTGATTTTGGATGGAACATATTCCCACTGTGAAATTGATGTGAGCTCCTGAATGTAAGATATTCGGTAAGCCACGAAAATGCTGAAATTAGAAGAGGGAGCGTTAATTCTGGCTAGGGTGATTGTTGAATCTGTCCAGTAATACAAGTGTTGTACTTCGACACATATTGACTTTTTTACCTTTTCCATCAAGGTGACCAGAAGTGGAGCGGCGCATAATCCAAGCCTGGGAATGCTGAACTTTTTTAATAGTGTGACTCGCGATTTTCCGTATAACAGGTGGCATATATATCCCTTCTCATGAGGTGACTTTATGTAGACCACAGCTCCGTATGCATTCTCGTTTGCATCTGCGAATCTATATAAAATCACTTTTGATGTAGTTGTGGTCAAAAGTGCAAATCGTGGAATGGTAAAGGAGCTAGAAAGTTGCAGTTGTTCTCTAAATTTGACCCCTTTTTGAGTGCAGCTCAGGAACGAGTTCTGAATCCCAACCTATCTTCTTTCGCCGAAGTTTTTGCAAAAATATTTTAACTTAAACAACTATAGGGTTGATAAAACCTAATGAGTCGTATATGGGCGCTAAATCTTGTAGGATTGATCGCTTGCACACTTTATTTTGGGGAGGTAGACTTACCCGGGTAGATTAAGTATCTGTCTCAGGGTACCAGATAAGTCCCGGTGACTGTATGGAGCTTCTCTTTGGAGTCGAAAGATGTCATCGTTTCCCGCTGCTCCTGAGGAATCGATTGTAGCAATTTTGGATGGTTTGCGCACCATTTCCGTAGCTGAAACCCATCCTCTGTGAGCAACTTCCTGAGTTGATTTTGCATTTGGAGGGCTTCATCCAAGTCGTTTGAGCCCGTGATGACATCGTCTACGTAGAAATCACGAAGTGCTATTTTAGATCCCAGGGGATACCTTTTGCTTTGTTCAGTCGCTAAACGTTGAAGCACCTTTGTCACTTAATACGGAGCACAGGACGTACCATACTGTTCGTAGCATGCCTTGGTGCCTTTGCTGGGTCATCTCTCCATATTACGAGTTCTAAGTTGCGATCTTCAGGTGATACGAGGATCTTGCGGTACATTTTCATAATGTCCGATATGAAAACGTAGCAATAGAGCCCAAAACGTAGAAGAATCGAAAATAAATCGTCTTGAATAGTTGGCCTGGTCATCAGAATGTCATTGAGGGATTGAATATTGGATGTTTTGCATGAACCATCAAACACTACTCTCAATTTAGTGGTGGCGCTTTCTGGTTTAAGCACGCAATGGTGGGCAAGAAAATAATGATTTTTCTAGCCTTCGGCTCGATACGTTCCATGTGACGAAGCTGTAGCAATTGATTCATGAATAATGTGAACTGTTGTCGGAGCTCGGGATCTTTTCCTGATCGACTTTCAGGGAGAATTATTGCTTCAACAGATGCGGAGAAGTTGTTGACTCGAGATTGAATTATTAAATTTACTCTTGCTCGGATACTGAGCCTTGATCCTCCTATTCTATTTATTTTGACTGGCTTGGAATGACCTGAAAGTCCAAGCTTATGAAGTAATTTTTCAGTAATGAAGTTGAGCTGAGAACCCGAGTCTAAAATTGTCTACTTATTCGAAAATGACCGTTTCTGTCTCTGACATTGATGGTAGTGGTTCCAAGGAAAACGTAGCTTGTTGTTTTGATGCAACTCGGTGCCTAAGGACTCCCATCATTAGATGAAAGGTCCTTTGATGATTCCTCCGCCAGGTCACCACCGTACTTTACTAAGGAGAAGCTTGTGCAAATCCAAGACCATTGAGCCAAAATTTTAGCGATCCCAGAGAATCGGAGCCTTTAACTCCCAGACATTTTCTTATAAGCCGACCACTGACAGCACCACTTGAGCCCGACATTAGTGAGACGAACATAGATCAAAGACGGAAGCTGGTTACCAAATTTCAAAGAGACATATGGAAAAGATGGTTGCAAGAATACTTGTTATCACTCCAAGAAAGGAGCAAGTGGCGGGTAGATAACAAAAATCCAGAAGTCAGAGGGTCGGTCCTCGTAAGAGACGACAATTTACCGCCGCAAAAATGGTCATTAGGCCGAATAAAGGAGTTGCATCCAGGTGAGGATGGTGTTGCCCATCTCGTTTCAGTGCAATAAAAGGACATAGTAAAAAAACATCCTCTTAACAAATTATGCCAATTACCGCTGAGTATAGGTACCTGTTCAGAAGAAAACGGTGGCAGTCTTAAAAACCTCACCAACTCAAGGGACTGACCAGGCTTGCCAGCAACAAAAGGTTCAACTCAACTCACCGCACATAGAAAAAGCAACGATAAGTCATACCGCAACTCCACCTTCAAAAAGGAGAAAGGTTAGAGTTAACTCTTGTACATGATCCTCGAAATTACTTTGTTCGACCCTGCAAATTTTTTACTGGCTTTCCATTGTTGTTGTCCAAGACTTCGAAACACTAGACACAAAATCTGGGCTTTATATTGAAAATTTAGGACATGCCCAAATCAAGCGAGGAAATTTTTATTGATCAAAAAATGGCAGACTCTATTACAAATCAAATCAGAATGATGTGTGACAAAACTAAGGAAGTAACCGATACAACCCACTGTGACTCTCTTCTCCATCAAGCCTTAGCATGAGGGTTGAGTTTGTCAAAAGTTTTGAATCAAGTGATTCAACTGAGTCATCACAGGAACAGGAGAAAGAGAGGATTTCTGGGGAAGCTCTTGACCACCGTCTTTGGAGTTAATGACGCAGTACATACAGATATCGAACAGCTACATATCGCCCAAGACGTGCTTTCTCACACGACAAACCATCAAGCACTATTCCTGAATTCCAAAATTAACCAGTCAACTGCCATCCTAGGATCCAAACTAAGACAATTGAATCTGCAATTATCTCATATCACAACTTCAGTGAATGAGATGGCGAATTGGTATGCGTCCACAGACCATAACAGGATCAGTATAGAAGTGATATCCTCCTATACAATTGCTGAGGACTATTTCCGTGAGCTAGAGAATAAATACGCCCGATGGCTGAATGCCATGCATGACAACGGGCACATTTTGGACTTCATCACACCGCACAATACTGGAGAGATAATTGCGAATGCAAGAGCTAAGCTTCATTCTAATTTGTATGTATCGAATGTTCCTCAACATTGGCTGCAAGTAGAGGCAACATCTAACGAAATTCAGCTATACGGTTACTACACATCCTAGAAAAATCACTTTTTGAGCTTGTACATGTAACGATGGTTCCGCATCTGATACGAAACAACATGTTTTCAATAACAGTCTTAGATGCTTCAACCTTGGCAATAGATTTCAATGGCCAGGTCTATTTTACCTTGAAGAAGGAAGAGCTAGATGCTTGTATCATCAATAAAAGGCACACTTACTTATACACTCCGACCATTGTGCATAATATAGACAGCAGTCCATCCTGCATTGTGGATGAAATTTAATGGATGACCTAAAGCTAGGAGGTTTATTTCTAATTATCTTCAGCTAACTGGCACTGTTTGGAAGACGCTGATAATGAAAAATACGTGAATGTACATTTCTACCCACCCAACTGTCGTAGCCTTCATCTGTAAGGGTATCAGGAAAGAGATTTCGCTGAACACCACTGGGATCATACACCTCCATGACAGCTGCTTGATAAAAACAAGGGAAATCAGACTAAAGTCAACAATCGACGAGTATACAAAGTCATCTCGAGTTACTTTAGGCAAACTCTCTCCATACTAGCAATACATGCCTCAAAGATGGCTCGTATCCTGTACCATGGAGTAATAGTTCAACCCATTGAGCAGGTCATCGATTACGCCTCCTTACCTGAGCTCGTAATTTATAAAATAGTTTGCTTTCTTATTATTATTATTATCATTATTATTATTATTAAATGTAATTTTCTATCAATTTTTCCTTTATATTAAATTTAAATGTTTCCGTCAATAATTCTGTTTATTTGATATCCGCAGGCCAATCCCCTTTTTTCTTTAAAAGCCGTCGGGCCTTGCTTTGTTGTGTGAGCAGATGCGTTTCGACTACTTCGAGTCTGCTTACCTGCTCACACAACAAAGCAAGGCCCGACGGCTTTTAAATGTTTCCCTTTAATTATATTCTTCATGAGATTTAATTTTTATTACTTTTTAAAATTTTCTTCATTTTGCTTTAATTCAGTTAAATTTTGTTTTTAAAATTTTAAATCTGCCAAATAAAATTTCGAGTATGGGAACGCTGATCTAATACACCCCAACGGTGTATTATATCACAGAAGGCAAGCGAACTAGGCTGATCGAACTCAGCTGATGGGATTTTTAACGGTTGCTACACAGAAAGAGAAAGACAAGTTTAGGACGGATCGAAAAGTAGAGGAGTTCGCGCAAACGCGTAAGTACGGCGGGCGTCAAAAATTTTAGTGTGTACCGTCTCGATTTAGTATTAAATTCTAAGCTTTGGAGATATTAATTTTCCGTTTTCCCATTTAACCGGCTAAATTCTGGATTAGTGTGTCCCCTTCAAAATTTGGAGTGATTGCAAAATTAGGACTCCTGAATAGTTCTTTGGAGTGTTGGAGCGCACAAATATTGGAATAAGTGGGACGCTAGTGTTAGTTAAATTACGTGTAATTCAGTAGATTGTGCATTTTACGCAGTGATCGTTTTCCAAATTATCTAATTGTACTTCGCAATCCTTTGTATAGTTAGTGAGGGGACTATCATCCCTAAGCCTTTCGAGTGTCTTAAGGCAAAGTTAATATAGGGTTTGTATTTCTTTGGCTACTCTAGCATATTTGCAACTCGTCAAGTAAACGTTACGAGTTTAATATCTTGGTGCCATTATGTGTGCCTTCAACTCTAGGTTGTGCGGGTGTGTCACAGTTTTAAAGGGAAAAGTAATAGCAGAGTTCTGGCATCAATACGATATGATGTGCGTCGTTGCTTGAAGCAAAAAGTGAAATTTTCGATGCGATTGCGTGAGTGACGAGAACGACAGAAATTAGTCTAGCACGCGCGTGTGTGAAAAGTGCTTTAAATATACGTAATGGACGAATACGGATCTGGTTATCGAGTATTTTATGATATTTAAGTGAACTTATGCTGATAGTGATTGCTTGCATTAGTCAGGCTTTTGCGGTGTGAATTTTTCTAGGGAAATAGCCAATTATCCAATAATCTATGCATCTCTGTTTCGGGATATTTGGATTTCAAATCGAATGTGCATTGCAGCTGCGAGTGGGTATGAACAATGTTGGGAATTGTGTTTAGTGTGCAATGGTCGTGATTGCCGATAGCCAACCTTGAGCTGGATGTGACGTATGTCGAGCGGAATATACGGAAGTGCTCAGCGTTGTTTAGTTTATGGAGACCTATTTACCAATTCCAAGGAATTCCAATCGGCCAGTGAGCATTTAAATTGGCGTAAACTAGTAGAGGAAACGTTGCAAGGTAGAAAAATAATCGCCCGATGGATAATCTCGAACGACTTTCAGAACTGCATGTACAAAGAGGACATTGAAATACGACTGGCACTTCAAGAAAGGATGCTGGTGCAAGTGTGAAAAAGCTTCCGAAGGATAAAAGTGCAAAATACCAGAGTGCAAGTGCTAAGACAACAACGTCGGCTAGCAATGGCAAGGAATCAACTAAACCGCGGAGGGAATTGCGTAAACCTAAGGTTGAAATCGAATATGAAGTGGATACTGAAACCCATGCAACACGCCAACACAATCAGGAGAAGGGAGTAGTTAACCATACGTGTATAACCTTACAGCCAACTGCAAGGTGCAGCCTGGAAGCGCCAATACTCGACGTTAAAGATCCATTCACCAGCATCACTTTTCACAAACCAGGTTGGTTTATATTGTTCAGAAGAAGCTTTTCTTGAACTATTAGACATTATTTTGAATTGCTTTTCTTCAACACTGAAAGAAGGTCAAAGTATTAAGATGATGAAGGTATAGAAATTTAATTAAAAGGGCTTTGTACGAAGTTAGAAATACAGAAGATTACACCTTTTTGTTATCATGTCACTGTTTTCAAGCAAACCAATATCTAATGCAGTAATATCTTCTCTATAACGCGAATCAGTCGGTGTTACTCCTTTGGATTTTTTGTTAGGGTTTTGTACTCAAATACAAAACCCTATTGCAATCACGACCTGTGTCCGTCTGTCCGTCTGTCCGTCCGTCCGTCCGTCTGTCCGTCCGGCCGTCCGTCCGTCTGTATGTCACAGCACTTTTTCTCCGAAACTATAGAGGCTACAGCCATGAAACTTTGCAGAAAGGTCAGAAGTGGTGACCTCTTGAAAGTTCAAGGATGGAAAATTTTTTCAAAGGCGTTTAAGGAGGGTCTCCCCATATAAGGGGGTGACCCCTCAAAAAAAAATTTTCACCATTGGTAGTCGAGTAGGGTGTCATTTGAAAGGTCTCAATGAGATCTTTTCAAAACAAGTCTTAAAATTGTCTTATCGGTACCGAGGGGGGCAGGGGAAGGGGAAAAGCTTGAACTTTTCGCGTACCCCCCCCCCCCCCCTCGCGATTGGACACCTTCCATCCGAAAAATCTGAAAAAAATCATGAATGTAGGCCTTAATGAGTACAACAACAACAAATACATGAGAAGTCGAAATTCACTCAACTTTGTTAGTAATAGTATGATTTATCGTTTTTGTGTTTTCTTGAATAAAATCTAAACGGTACCCTTAAACTCAATAAAATTTAGCAAAGAGATGACTATCTTTTCTGAAAGTTTCATAAAGATCGAATAGTATTTACCGAAGTTATAGCGATTTGAATTTTCGTGTATTGCTATGGAGCAATATGCCCTGTATTACTATGGAAACATATTGCTATGGAGCCATATGCGCTTTTTACCGACTTAGACAGTACAGCTTTGCTAGAATTTGCATGAAAATTTCAGGAGTGATAGGTATCATGAAGATGAGTACATACAATTGAAACAAATCGAAGAGGCAGGAGAGAGCTCCTAGCAAAAGGGCTTTGTAACCATTCTAGGATTCGAAAAAATAGGCCATGAATCGATGATTACAGTGCAGAGGAATGGCCCCTGAAAAAAATTTCATGAAAGGTAGCCGATATGAGTATCAAATGAAAGTTCTTTATGAGAGCTTTTCAAAACAGTTCTTAAACTGACAGTTTTTGTTTCAGTGGGAGCACAGGGGGGGAAATACATAAAACTGTGTTTCCTCCCTCGCGAATAGACACCAGTGATCTAAAAAATCTGAAAAAAATATCAAAGGAGATATTTATGGGTATAACTATAACAAATACCTCAGAAGTCAAAATTCGTTCAACTTTGTTAATAATAGTATGATCCTCGAATTTCACATTTTCTCCAATTAAATCGTCTTTGACATGTTTCTTGATTTTATTCGTTGCTGGTTACTGCATTTTGTAAGTTGAGTACAAAACCCTTCTGACATGAGCATAGGTCTGTCTACCCAACTTGTTTAAACTGCATGCAAAATTAGACATACTGTAAAGCCTTAAATAATTTTGGTATTAGTTTCTAATAACTTATCAAATATTCACCCTAAAGTTTTCTTACACTGGGTATTGGCGGTTTTTTTATTAATCAACTTAAAATCCCCAGCGATCAATATATTCTTGATTTTAGCGTTTTTATTGGCTTTAAGAGCGAAGCATTTTGAACATATTTCCAAGTTCCATCAACCCCCAGAATCCTTTCCCGCTAAAAAATAAGCTCTTTATGACTAAATTTAAAACAGACAAGAAAACAGCAAATTTGTTGGAGGCTTAGAACGTACGAAAACCCGAAAAGTGATTTTTTTAACTAAAAATAAAAAAAAAACAAAACATAGATGAAAGATAGTTTTGTCGCTTTCTAAAATTAAGAAAAATAAGTGAAAGTAGAACAGCAAGCCGAGCAAGGATAGTGATACTACGATGGTTAGTAACTTTTATCGTACGGTAATTCAAACATCAAGTTTTTGTGGTAATTTCTTTGCGGTTTTTATATTAAAAAGGAAATTGTACGTGGATGTTTGCTACGTGTGTAATAATAAAATAATGAATTGCTAAACATAAAAAAGGCGGTCTTTCCAATTCATTCAACATGACCGGGTATAGGACCCGCATCGATGGCAGGCTCTTCTGCTAATATGGACTAGCCATCGGGCGCGCTCCTCCGTTTTTTGCTTGACAGGGGCTCTTGCCGGGTAGAGTAGCCTTCCGCTCGCGTGCCCTTTTATGATATAGGGTTATGTAATTTCATTGCATAACGCTATAGCATAAATTTGTTGCGTTTGTGCTTCTCATTTGAGGCTTTTGTATGAGTTTATCACTCAAATGGAAAACACATGGCCACGTCTACGTTTGGATCTTGATCCTGTTGGAAGGGTGCGAGAACTGGATGCCAAACTCTTATTTGTGGGCTATAAGAATTGTCGGTAACGACGAAGTCTCCGCCAGTCCGTCCGTTTTGCTCGACCCAACTTGTTCTTTGAACAAACAATTTCAACCCTTAGTAGTTTATCTCGGCCTCGACACCAGTTGATCGGCATTTGACACTTTTCATTCATGAATGCGAAATTTTTTTGTAGTGGGTCCTTGAGCTAGGTGGAAAGAACCCACCCCACGACACCGCAATGCTAGCCTGCCAGCGCATTCACGCGTCCCCAGAAAAGGCCAATCTCGGCGGATACTACCATCCTCTTCCGCTGAGGCAGCAGACCATCGCTGGAGTCTTATACGGACAATTCATGTACCTACTTTCACTACAACTTGTTGTAGTGAATTTGCCCGGGAGGCAACTCCGAATCGGTAATTTTGTGACACAGGCTCTCCCCTCTAGATTAAATAAATTCAAAAACAATTCTGTTTTAACTTCTTGCTGTTACCTGACAAGGCTTTATCTGAAAATACGACTTAAAACGTGGTTTGAAGTTTACTTTAAATAGAATTAAAAGCTAGCATCAAATCTTTTCTATTTAATAAATTATATTACATAACCTACTAGTCTTGATTTGATATAATTTTTATGAATGAAAGCTCGGGAGAAGTATATTTTCAATCCAATCGACATATTCAGATACTCGAGTGTAAACACCAGGTGTGTTGCCTAAACAATTGATTCCAAACGAAGTTACCCCAACGATATAATCGATTCTATCTTTAGTGAACTGCAAAGGTCCACCTGAGTCAGCCTGAAATTTAGTATAAATGGATATGAGAGTAGATTTAATTTCAAGTGTATGAAGTTTTGGAACTATCTTACTTGACAAGTATCGGCATCCGGAGAATGTGCGCATATCTGTCCACGAATTATGCCCTTTGGAGCATCACTATTGGGAGGTATGCTTTTAACACAATCTTCATGTTGCTGATATCTTAGTTCCCCTTGGTACAGCTCATTTGATTGAGGACCACCAAAGCTCCGAGTTCCAAAACCCATTGCAGTAAGAATTTCTGCTGGAATATTGAACGAGCTCCAAATGCATGCTGGTAAAGCAGTCTCTGTTACCCTAAAATTCTAACTATGGTAATTTGGTTGAAATTTTAGAAATAATTGCGGCAATACATAAAATCTGGAGATATCTTGAACAACGCTATATCATGGTATAGGTCACGACCAGTGTAATTGGGATGAACATATATATTGGTGATTTTATGATCGGTCATATTGGTAGAATTTTCAGTGATCATCAAGTTCACGCTGCCAGTTCTCACGACATCTGGTTGTTTTCTAAATATTCCGACAATAAATTCAATTTATTTGATGATAGTAACGCAATTTACCCACGTAGTGAAGTACAATGAGCTGCAGTTAAAATCATATTTCTCATAACAAGACTTCCACCACATCTCCAATCTATTTCTCCATTTACATTTGACCATCCAATCGCAGCCTATAAAATGGTTTATTCAAGTTAAGTAAGGTTAAAATACGCAATAAAACATAAAATATTGTGATTAAAAACTGGATTTTTTTCATAATTGCGTTAGGACGATTAAAAATGTTTAGAATTTGTAAATATAAATAAAAAGATATTTTCAAGGTGAAACTGAGTTCTTACCGAAAGACAAATAGCAAGCTAATGAATAACATAAAAGAAAATATTGCCCTTACCATATGAGGTTGTTCTCCAAAGAGTGTCTTCCGGCCGCCACCAAAAATCAAAAAACTTGGGTCATATGCACTGTGGTAATATTGACAAACTGGAAAGAAAATATTACAAAAACAACTTAGGTAGGCAGAACTATGCTCATGACAGATGGGTTTTGTACTTAACCTACAATATGTGAATATGTAGAATGATTTAATTCAAGAAAAGCTTCTATGACATGCACAACAAATATATTCTTGCATTACGGAAACTCCACTTTAACCAGCCAAAATGTTGTTCCAATATTGCTAAAATCATTTACTGACCGGAATCTTAAATGTATTTTTGTTATTCATCTTATCTGAAAATTTGAAGAAGGTCCAATCAAAGGTATTGGTTCGATGGAAAGGCCGTGTAGTAGAAAAATCGTAAATGATTGTTGTAATTGGAGGAAATTGAAATGGCCATAACTTCGGTAAATTCTTTTACAACCTATAGAATTAAAGGATATCTTAAAGAACTGCATAAATGGCTGATTTCATCCAATTTAATAATACTAATACAGTTTTACTGATGAAAATGTTAACTCCTACTACCATTAGCAAAGTTCAACAAATTTCAACCTCTTAGTTGTTTATTATTGGATCAAAACTCCATGATTTTTAGGCCTTTGTGAAAGAAATTTTACAAAATTTACTAGTTTCACGTCCTGTCTGTCCATCTGTCTGTCTGTCCATCCGTGCGTAACAACAGGCACTATCGAAGCCACAAAACTCAAACTATGTGAAAAGGTCAGAAGTGGTGGTCTCTCAAAAGTTTAGATCATATCAAATATTTCAAAATTTTTTAAGGTGCTCCCCCCTCATAAGGGAGGGGCTTTTAAAAAATTGTTTTCATCAAATATAGTCGAGTATGGTATCAAATAAAATGTTTTAGAACTTTCAGAATTTGAAAAAAATTATTTTTTATATTGCGGGTCCAGGGGGAGGCAAAATGAACGGACAATATTTATGTCCTCTCCCCTCGCGATTGGACACATTTGAGCCGAAGATCCGAAAAAAATCACGAAGGTAGGTTCTTATGAGTTCAAAGTCAGCAAATACCTCAGAAATAAAAATTTACTCAATTCTGTTAATAACAGAAGGATTTGTAAATTTTACGCTTCCCCTAAAAATTGAAACGGTGCCCTTAAACTTCTTAAAACTCTACAGTTGTGTAGGTTACACTGAAAGAAAAATTCGTAGTCAAATTAACTATTTTCGTTGTATTTCAACTATTCCACAGAAGCCAGTAATAATAAACACGAAAATAATTAATTCAATCAATCATGCACAATAAATTTTACTATTGAATAATGTTCAATTTTCTGTTGTAGTTCCTACTACTTTCATCGTTCATTTTATGACTTTGAGTTTTGATCTACTACGAACTTATATGAAACATAATTGTTGACTTACAATGAAATAGTCATTTGCTATATATTTTTCAGGAAATATTAAATGAGACAACGTGTTGTGGTTATATTACAACGTTTTGTGATAATATTACCACGTCTTGTGGTAAAATTGACCACATTTTGCGGTATGTTTTATATCGGTACCGAAAAATGTCTGTTGTCTGGGGATTTGCCGGCATTCACGTTATGTCAGTGTGATAAGCGGTTAATAAAGTTTGTTTTAGTGAGTTAGTGTTGTTTTGCGAATAATTAGTTGTATTTGGTTGTGAATTAAAGCCGGCAATAAATTTTGCTTAACGGCCACTACAGGTAAGTAAAATTGTGCGTTTTGCTAATATGTATATCTCCAAACCGGGAATAAGTATTGTGTACATAGTTTCAACACCTGAATTGAAATCAACCCTTAAGTGTTCGCCGGTATTTATTTTAGAAGAGAGTCAAGATCTTTCCTCACGCCACAAAATATGGAAGAATATTTAAGTTTTCAAAAACTGCCCGAATCATCGTTTGTGCAACGTGACACCGCTTTGTTTGACTTACTTTACAACTGGGGTCATAGTGATTTGCACACGTTTTTCGTTGAAAATAGTATAACGTTAGAAACAATGAAAGTCTTAACTGAAAAAGACATCGACGAAATTTTTTTGTCAAAGAAGCTTGGCTCCAAAATTGATTTTCGGCAGAAGCTAAAGGCGTGGCGTGATGCACAGGTCAGAAAGATTTAGCATCGTTCATTGTATTAACAAATTTAAAATGGGTATAGGGTATACCACATCCTGAAATTTCAATTTCCACTGAGACTATCCGACAAATAGTTAAAGAGGTCTTGAACCAGACTGAAAGTCAATCGACAGCTCAATCACCAATTTCATTTTCACGTAACTCATCTCCTTCATGCAACGATGAATTCTCAGATTTTGTAAGGTTATTTAAAAGGAATTGATTTTTCGATGCATATCATTTTATTACCTATGCTAGAATATTGACACCATACTTTCAACAAGTTGTTCCGGTCAATATATTTTGAAGGAATTCGAGCGAAATGGGAGAATTGGAGAGACGTCAAGATCCATTTTAGTTGAAGCTATAGTTACTTGGTGCAATAATCTCTCGAGAAGCATAAAAAGAAAAGATTTTGACTTTTTGTCCGAGCGAATTGCAAAGCGGTTTAACGAGGAAAAAGTATAAGCTTTGAATTGTAGACCTGCTTATTTTATTGCTTTGATTTTTAAGGAGCTTTACTATCGAGCTTCGGAGAACTCTAGAGACAGTCCGACAGGAAGGAAAAGGCTGCGCAAAATTGGTCTTATTTCGACCGTTGCTCAAGGCGATTTCGAGACAAACGAAAGCATAACTGATTCCATAACTACCTTTGAAACTGACGAAGGTTTGAACCTGAGAAGAATTCAACTGCATTTTATAAACTCTTTGTAATCCTAGATTTTAACGCGGATTTGAATTGGTTGGAAGTTTTCAAAGAACCATGGGAAGACGTCAAGTTTCGATGGAGCCGGACATTTCAGCGTAGACGCCATAAGATTTTGAACGAATTCGATGGGAAAAAAATTGCATCAGTTTTAGAAGAGTGGCCTCTTTTTGGACATACGTATGGATTTTCATTGGTAAGTTCTCCAATTTTTTTAATTTTCATTAAATATTATTATCAAGTGATTACAAAGATTTCATTTTAATCATGAAAAATACTCTTCAAAATAATTTGGTTTGGTTTAGATTGAATTTTATTTCCAATATTTAAATAAAGCACATTGCATGCATGCTTTACTTTTTAGTATAATTGAATCTTTCCTCATAAAACTTTAAAATTACAAAGCCTTATGTTGTTTTGTAGATAAATATCGACTTTAATATTATTCATCCTGAACAAAAAGACAATTTCCTTGTAAAGTGGGAGAGCTTCAAGGTTATTGCTCTTCAACTATTTACTTAAAAAAAATTAGGGATAAAGAAAGTCTCGAACTTCTACATCTATTGAATAAGAAAGATTATTCAGCTCGTAAGTAGCCTTACGAACATTAACTAAGAAAATACTAAGTTGACTTTTCTTTTGAAGGTTCCGAAGATGTCCTAATTTTGGACTTATTACATGCGCTGTTCCCGCCTCCTGTTAAGCGAGTCAAAAGTAATTCTACGGGGCAACATTCAGTGAAATAGACTATAAAGGATTCTCAACAGAGTTTGTTGCTGAAAGTTGACACCGTCAGTGACGTATTTCCTTCGCTTGATAAAACATCTTCAAAATTTCGCCAAATAGGGACGTCTTTGCAACCTATAGTTATACATTTTAAAAGAGAAAATTATTTCCGTTTATTTTGATGGCATTCAATATAAATTTGACCACTTAGTTCCTGCTATTGTCTCCTGCTTCAAAATATTTTTTGTCTTAAATATACATTATCCAGAACCATCAAAATCGGTTTGGTACTTCATACAAAAATATTTTTATGAAATAAATGTTAAGAATTTTCGTATTCCCACTAACGTTTTATCACTTCTAAGTGAAACAAAAACAATTCAAAATGAATAGATTTCTCTTTTATAGAATCGATTCTTTCTCATAAAAAAAAACATTTTTGAAACTGTAACCATACCAATATATTTATACTCGTATTTTTAAGCAACATAAATACACACTCAAAATGTATATTTGTCATTTGTGTAAATCAAACGCCACATTTAAGTACATAAATACGTTATCATTGCACTGTGAATATTTTCATAATTTGGCATCAACTGATGATTACATATGGTCATATTGTAAGCAAGTTTTTAATCTAAAAAGTTTCAAACGTCACTTACCTCGTTGCTCTAAAAACAACGCAACAAATTTCTACACAGATGATAGTTTTGTTCGGGAGTCATATAATGAAAGCATACCAACTATAGTCAATGGAACATGCTCCAAATCAGAAACTTGGAAAAATGATATATTTTTAGAGAATATGCTAGTTAATGCTTTGAAGTTCTTATGCTTTCTATACGGAAAGCCAAACTTACCTATCTCTTTGGTAGAAGAAACATATAAACAGCTTATAACGTAATTAGTTTTCCCGCTATTAGAACAGTTTATAGAGCAGTTTAATCACAATTTGGAGCCAGACAAAAGGGAATATTTTTTAAATATCTTGCTTGGACTTAAATCAATTTTTAAGAAAATAGATACATTTCATAAATTTGTTAATGCACTTAAAGAAAAAAATTTTTATTTAGAATGTCAAATATACATTATAAATAGTCAAATATCAAGCACAGTTGGTACTTCCTCTAAACTTATTGCCAAGGAAAGTGACGGGATTTTATTTCCTATTAAATTTCAAATCAAAAAACTCTTTGAAAGCTCCGACTTTTTTGCAAAAATTTCAAAAAATCTTGAAACACTTCAATCCGACCCCAATAATTTCATGAATAACAAACTCTGGAAAGAAAAATTGCAGAAAGTAAACCAATTGAGAGATTATATTTATTTACCATACTTTATTTACTATGACGACTTTGAGTCAAATAACCCTTTAGGATCACATACAGGATCTCATTCTATTTGAGCTGTATATTACAGTTTCCCTTTTCTACCACAATGGATGCAATCAAGTTTGGAGTACATTCAAATAGCTTTATTGTTTTACCGCAAGTTCAAAGTGTTTGGAGTAAATAACATTTTCTATAAGCTTACAGAGATATTAATTGATATAGAACTAAATGGCATTCGAATCGAAATAAACTCTAAGCCCATTGATATCCATTTCATACTTGGCCTCATATTAGGTGATAATTTAGGCATGAATTTTATACTTGGTTTTGTCAAAGGATTCAATTCACTTTATTGCTGCAGATTCTGCACATGCAGCAAATTAGAATCTCAAACTTACTACAAAGATATTTGTTATAAGTACAGAACAATAGAAAATTATAATGAAAGTTTTCTTAACTTCCGGCATCTTAAAACAAGGATCACATCTACTGGTTTAAGGGATGAAAAAATTTTTAATAGCATTCCATCGTTTCATGTTTACAATAACTTTGCTGTTGATGCCATGCATGATCTATTGGAAGGTATATGCCATTACGATATAAGTAAAATACTAAATTATTATATCTCTGAAAAACACTTTTTCAACCTAGAAACTTTAAATAACAGAATACAATATTTTAATTATGGCTCAGTAGAAGCTGGAAATATGCCACCTGTTATAAATGTCAATCATTTACATAAAATGAAGTTAAATATGTCCGCAACAGAAATGTTGACTTTTTGTAGGCTTTTGCCTTTGATGATTGGAGACTTAATTCCTGAAGATGATTCGCATTGGCATATTTTGCTTATTTTGAATAAAATACTAGATATTGTTTTGAATTATGTTGAAAAACTTTCCACGTTAATCTAAAATCACCATACCATGTACAAACAATTGTTTCACTCCCAACTTACACCCAAATTTCACTTCCTTGTTCATTACCCATTTATAATGCAAAATATAGGATCCCTCAGAGCGATCTGGAGCATGCGCTATGAAACAAAGCACAAAGAATTAAAAAGTTATTGCCAAAGCATTACGTCAAGAAAAAACCTCCCTTTATCGCTAAGCAAAAAACATTGTCTAAGATTCGCTCATCTCCTACTTAAAAACAAAAATATTCCTTCGAAAATAACTTGCTTTACAAAAAGTTCAAGCTGCGTTACCAGCATCAACTTTGTGAACCTTGATTCAAATACTCAAGCTAGGTATATTGAAAATGTTGCTATGATAATATAAAATTTAAGAACACATTATATAAGAAAAATCAATATGTGAGCATAAGTAATGAAAAAAGTGTTGATGTGTATCGTCTAGAGGAATTTATTGTTGAAAAAGAAAATATTGAATGCATTTGTGAAAAAGTTGTGGTTTCTCCTTTTAAAGAGCATTATAAGTCATTTGAAATAAAAAAATTACCTACTAATTTATATTTGTTTTTAAATATTGAGATATTTGATGGACTACCAGTAGATATTTTCGTTAGCTCTAAAAATCTTTGTTACTACCAAATTAAATTTTTTTGAAAATATTTGGTTTTATCTTTATGATAGATTTTTGTATTATGTTTAAAGGGAAAATAAATCATTTAGCTGTATTTGAGCACGGATATAAGCAATTATAATAAAACTTGGAACCGATTAATTTGTTATTTTTATTCTTATTTTGGTTTTATTAAAATCATATAATTTTACCCCTACAGAAAGTAAAATCCCATAAGCAGACCTTTAGAACAGAGCTATTTTCTGCTTATTAAGAAATATTCTTGAACAGCTTTGGATGGCATAGGAGTACAGGAGACCTAACGAGAATTGTCGTTGCAACTTCGAAAAAGATGAGCATACAACGACTATGATAGGACAACCATGCGCAGAGGTTGAGTAACCAACTTCATTGTCAGCAGCCTAATGTCGTTGTTAAGCAGCGATTATCTGGTACATTAACTATGTACATTCTTAATGGTTGGTTACTTTTTCTTACCAGTTCCGTCGTAAAACTACAACGGCACATAGTTTAAAATAGCAAATAACAACTTTCGCGTTGTCATTTGCACAATTTTTGTAGTAGACGCAAAATTAACTCATGAAAATAGTTGATTTTACCAACGTTTTTCTCTCAGTGTAGTATCAGAAACTTATGCCTACAAAATTTCATGGCAAAATCATCATAAAGTGAGTTCTCGCTATTTAAATTGTATGGAATTGCAACAACAATAACACATGTTGATAGTTGATACATATTTCAAATTGACTTAGCCACTTTAATTTTCTTCGGCTTTTCATGAAAATTTAAAGAATAGTGTTTTGCTTGAATACAAGTATGTTCAATGAGCCGAGCATTCAAAAAGATCATTTAACCTGGAACAAAATCGTGGCTGTTATGTGCTTTCGGAAGGAATTCTGCATTTTATGTATAAGTTTGAGCCATTACTTACACAAATGAATGATAAAAAATTCAAGTCACCGATTCATGGCATTAGAAAACCGAATCGTTTCACCTCCAAATAGTAGGTACAATCAAGTGTTAATAGCATGTACTTTAACTCTTTGCGGGGCAAAATATGAAAAGCTCGATAATTCAGATAATGTGTTTATTTTTATATGCATGATATCAAATTATGATATAAAATTGAGCGCCAAAATTTTTGCCATAAAGGGATTCTTCACAAGGACATGGCATATTTTTTATACCACTGCCCATATTACTGGGAGTGATAAATTTGAAAACAAGTTTTTCTCCCACTCATACAGAGGGGTACATTGCACACGGAACACTTCCTCTTCGTTCGTCGCTGATGTTTTGTATCACTGGAATGAGCGCAGCGGCCCGACGTCGTCCTTTCCGGCAAATGTTGTCCTTTTGTTCTAAATGATTGATCACGGAATGGCTTATTTGGAATGGCTTTTTGGGCCTCTCTTTCGTGTCGGCAAAGATATGCTAGTCACATAGGATATTATTTCTAACTTGAAGGTTTTAAAGTTTCCTTCATAATTTTCAAACTTAGTTAGGATATATGCGTTCACCAAAGTCATATCAAGGAGGTGATAGAAAATTCTTGGCCACCATTTTCGACTTTTACGGTCCAATTCATAAAACATTTTTAATTGATCGAACTTACCAACGTTATTCATGTGCCAGTTGTAGTTGCGTATTATGTGAGGACATTGAACAGTTTCAAAGTACTTCAGTTATACTATGAGGGTTGTAAACGTTTGATAGAACTGTAACCGCTTTTTTATCCATCCATTTCAAAAACAGAAGTCCAGTATTACTAATTTCCCAATCAAAATCACCTCTGCGTAAATACTTGTCAGGTACCAAATCATTTGGTAGCTGCTTTGTTTTGATTTGTGTGGTTCCACATGCATAAATACCCCTTTGCATCAGTTCAACAAGAAGATCATGCGAGTTGAAAAAATATCAAAATATAATTTATTGTTTCGATTCTTTATAATTGAAGACACATTCAGAACAATCCTTTCACCCAAATTCTGAATTGTTCCGTCGTCGTTCTTTCCAGTGTACACTTCAAAATTATAAGTATAGCCACTTTTATCGCATAGCATCCAAACTTCGTCAGGTTCAAAATATTTCTGGTATCTTTCCAACAACATGTCCAAAAAAGGTTACACTTTGTACAGCTTATTATAATTTGGCATTCCCCTCTGAGGCATAACGGACACATCAGTCAAGTGAATGTTATTTAGTAACCAGCTGAATCTCTTCACTGGCAACAAATTCTCAATAAACGCATCGTGTGATTCTGGACGAGTTAACCAATAATCCTGGTAACTTGTTTGATGTTTCACGCCCATCAAAAAGTTCATACCAATGAATACCCGAATTTTTTGGGAACTTGTTGAATTGTATGGTTTTCCAGATTGTTGGGCGTACAAATTTGCTTGGGAAAGGATGTGGTCAATAATTTGGTCGGTTAGCAGTTCATTGAAAATACTTTTTGCGTCTTTGGTCTCCAAGTTGAGAGCAGATCGGCCATGTTGGATGCCTATAAAGTTATCAGGAAGATAAACAGTAAAATTGGAGTAATGTAAACTGGTACGGTAGCCCTTCCTACTCGGATATTGGACAAAGGAATGTCGTCGCTTTCATCAAAATTGTCGTTGGAAGTCTGTTGACCAATAGATGTATAAAATTGTTATGGTTTTTATGATTTCTTATTGAAAACCACTTACATACAAGGACGTTCCATCTTCAACATGAGTCGAGTTAGTCGAGTAACTTTTTCCGAAGTCACTTTTATAATTTTCGAGGTCTAAGGATTTCCCACCAGAGGGTATATTAGCATATTCCTCCTCGTCTCGTAGCAAGAGATATCGAATTTCTTCTTGCGTTAGTCCTATTCTATTTATTTTCACGTTTTTGCTAAAAAATAAGTTTTCAGTAAATACGCACTACAATAGGCAGTGGTATATATTATATACCACTTTCTTGTAACAGTAATACCAACCTTGTGTTGCGATTTCTACTATGAAAAACAATACTAAATAAATCACCACTGCCTGTACGCTTGCACTTCCAAAAGTTTTCCGAATGATTTTATCACTAAAACAAGCGAACCAAATGAGCCCTCTCAACTAATGAACGAGCCGCCGGAATAACAGCTCTGCCAAACAAACAAGGTGAATTCTGAGTAAACAAAGAAAATTGCATCGTGTAAGGACGAGTTCATTGCATGGAATCGAATGGTATTTAGAGCAAACCACTGTCGATTCGATTTCTCACACATTTGTTGTTGTTGTACTCGTAAAGGTCTACATTAATGTTTCTTTCAGATTCATCAGGTGTTCAATCGCGGGGGGTAACTACGCGAACATTTTACTTTTCCCTGCCCCCTTGGTACTGATAAGGTAACTTCAAAACTTGTTTTGAAAAGACATTATTTAGATGTTTCTAACGACTAACTTACACAAATGACTTTCGACTATCAATAGTGGAAAATTTTTTTGATGGGTCACCTCCCTACATGGGATGAACCCCCTTAAAAGTCTCTGAAAATTTTTGTCACCACAAAACATTCATGAAGTCATGACTTATGACCTTTCCACAAAATTTCACGGTTGTAGCTTCTACAGTTTCAGTCTGTGGTCTAGTGGTTAGAACATGAGACGCATAAGCGAAAGGTCCCAGGTTCAAATCTCGTTGGTGAACAACTTGATTTAGTTCAGGGGATTTTTCGCACATACTACGAGTGTTCACTCAGTGGTGATATGTAGTGATTTAATCAGATCATATCATAGCCGAGCAGACACATGGGAGCATGTTACTGACCAAACCAACTTCCGAAAAAAACCATACGGTCATGAAAATGAGATACTCTCACTATCTCTAAGCGAAGGCCCGAGAGGAGCTGTAGTGCTAAAAAGAAGAAAAAGCCTCTACAGTTTCGGAGAAAAATTGCTCTGACGAACAGACGTACGGACACAGGTCAGGATTTCAATAGGGCTGTGTATTTTAGCACAAAATCCCGAAAAGAACGAAAGTGGCAATCTTAGGACTGACCGACAGAAGCTATGCTTTTACCCTGCGTGTAAATATATTTTGGAAGGAGCATGAGAAAAGTGGCTTGGAATGATTGTGAAAGAATAAACATAGGAAAAATAAATAAAACAAGAGATCTCCAAACTTCAAACAAGCAATTTTGGCAGTCTTGAATCTGCTGATTCTAAATAAAAATTAATAATAATATATATATACATATATATATATATATATATATATGTGGGAAACGAGCTGTGCTGGCAACCCGGAACGAGTGGCCTGCTAGACGACACAGACGAGATAACGGGTGATTGAACAACTGGTTAGCGAGCACAAACACATAGCAGACGGATGTTGAAAAAGATTCGTATCGAAGACGTCGTGAGAGGCAGTTTAGCAGAGAGCCGTTCCCATCATTCTTAAATTCATATTGTTTTCATTTACAAGTCCGCATCACTATATTAAATAAATATCTTTTATCGAATCAACATCATCGTTATTATTACAATCCCACAGTTTTGGGGGCTCAACCGGGATTGGATAATTGAGTGATCGGATACTTGATTAATCGGATTCATCAAACTGGGATTTTTATATAGTGCTTTGATATTCAGTGTAAATTCAGTGACAATAGAAATTGAAAAGTGCAGTGAACATGTCGAGTAGGAAGTTAACACTTGGTGACTTAGTGTGGGATAGTTTGACCCACCAGCGAACGAAAGCGTCTAGTATAGCTGTGCTGCATAAAGTCGTTTTCGAGAGAGATGACGGTAGAAAAAATCGTAGACAATTACGCGAGTTCGGTGGGTTTGAATATAAAGGCGAAGACAGTGAAGAATTTGAAAACAAAAGAAAGTACATTTGTGATAATTTCGACAAAGTACAGTTAGAAACAGTAAGTGAAATTTTATCGATAAATGTGAAACAGAAAACAAAAGAACAGTTAGCCGTCCAGTTGTGTCGATGTTTGAACGATCTCGAGGTCTTGGAAATGGAAATCGATGAAGGGCGCGAAATCGAGGACCGAAATGTGCAAGCAAGTAGTGAAAGCGACGACAACACCAGCAAACGATCGCAAGGAGTAAGGGAGGAGCAGAGGAGTCGAGCTGATGCCGAACATGAGGAACTGTTGTTGCTGCGAAAACTAATGAGCATTAAACAACTGCGCATAAACGACGAATCGGAGTCCGATGACGAATTGAGCGATCCTCGTCATTCGAGAACAAGCGCGAACAAAAAACGTTGCTTGAAAAAGTACCATAAAATGGCGAATGTAAGCGAGAACGACGAAAATGAAAAATCAAATGGCGCGTGGGCTGATGGTGACCGTAGGACGGGCACTATGACAAAGTGCAGTTTTTCGTTTCGAGACGTTGAAGATACAATTCGTACATTTGATGGTAGTGGACACTACCTTATTGAGAATTGGATTGCAGATTTCGAAGAAATCGCTGACATGTTTGTTTGGAACGAGCTTGAAAAATTTGTGTTTGCTAAAAAATCGCTTCGTGGCGATGCCAAAACATTAGTACAAGCTGAAAGAGGAGTGCGGTCCTGGATTGAATTACGAAGATTGCTGCAAAAGGAGTTTTCGATGAAAATTAGTGGTGCCAAACTACATCGGGTGTTGAGAGAACGAAAGAAGGAGAATTCCGAGTCGATGATGGAATATGTGTTAGCAATGCAGGAGATGGCCGCTCGTGGTAATATAGATGAAGCGTCGCTGATCGAGTACATAGTCGAAGGAATACGAGACACCGAAATTAACAAAATGATGCTGTATGGAGCTGAAGACATAAAGCAGTTGAAGAAAAAGCTGAAGATTTACGAGGACATAAAAGAGAAGGCAATAGCCGTAGCCGATAGCCGATCCAGAGTTGTAGCTGAGAGCCGATCAAGAGTTGTAGCTGAGAGCCGATCAAGAGCCGATACCATTGAGCTGAATAGCACAAAGCTGAACAGTGGAGCTGGTTTTGCAGTAAATAAAAAATATTGTTTTAATTGTGGGTCTGCTGATCACATAAGAGCTGCGTGCACTTTCCCTACAAAGTGCTTCAAGTGTCGTGAGTCTGGACACATGTCCAAGGAGTGTCCGTTAAGCCAAACCCCTAAAGTGTTGAACGTTGCTGAAGTTAAGTCCATTGATAATTCGCCGATGTTGAAAAATGTGTCAATTGGAGGAGTTTCAGTAAGAGGACTTATTGACACGGGCAGTGATGTGAATCTAATCAAGGAAACTGTGCTGCATACATTACCGAATATTCAAATTCAATCAGCTGTTCGTTCATTTCTTGGATTCGGAGGAGTTTCCGTTGCTGCGGAAGGAAAGTTTCTGGCCGATGCCGTGGTAGATGAAATTAAAATGTCATTATGGTTTTACGTCGTGCCAGATGGGGCCATGAGTGTTGATTGCGTGCTGGGCCGTGGAATTGCTGCCGTTGCTGATATAATCATTAAGAGGGACAGTGTTGAATTGAAAAACTGTTGTGCTGAAGACGAAGCTGTTATTATGTCCATTGCAACATTAGAAGACGATGGTTTGCCGCTAGAAGTAGTACCGTCTAAATATCAAAACGAGGTGCAAGAATTAATCGAATCATACAAGCCGCAGGTCGTAGTGGAACCACCGTTTAAGATGCATATCGAGTTGAAAGAAAAAATGCCAGTCGTGCATCGGGCTAGTCGACTAGATTTTGTTGAGCAAGAGGCACTCAGGTCGCAGATTTCTCAATGGCTGATGGATGGAGTTATTCGACGATCAACGTCGCCATATGCTAGTAGAGTAGTCATCGTAAGAAAGAAAGATGGTACGCCGCGAGTTTGCGTCGACTACAGAGATCTGAATAAGAAGGTCATTAGAGAAATTTTCCCGACTCCATTGATAGAGGACGTCATCGACAAGCTGCAAGGCGCACGCGTGTTTACAACAATAGACCTAGAAAACGGATTCTTTCATGTAGCAGTCGATGAATCGAGTATTGGATATACGGGATTTATCACCAACGAGGGGCATTTTGAGTTCATGTACGCGCCGTTCGGATTTTGTAACTCGCCAGCTGTGTTTTTGCGTTTCATTAACTTTATTTTCAACCCGCTGATTCACGAGGGGATCGTGTTAACATATATGGATGACGTGATAGTGCTGGCCAAGGATGAAAGAGAGGGCGTACAGCGCTTGAAGTACGTATTGGAAGTGTGCATGAAGCACGGGCTTCGGATTAAATGGAAAAAGTGTCGATTCTTGCAGCGGCAGATTGACTTTTTGGGACACCGTATAGCAGACGGAACCGTCAAGCCAAGCGAGCAGGTTGTCCGCGCTGTAACAAAATTTCCATTGCCACAAAATATTAAAGCTGTACAGTCCTTCCTGGGATTAACCGGGTACCTGAGAAAATTCATATTAAATTATGCAATGATTGCTCGTCCATTGTCAAACCTTTTAAGGAAAGAAGTGCAATTTCGCATGGATTCATCGCAAATAGATGCAGTAACAAAGTTGAAAGCTGCTATTACTAGTTGCCCAGTGTTACAAATTTATCGACGAGGAGCAGAAACAGAGCTGCATACGGACGCTTCAGCTAGAGGATTTGGAGCTGTGTTGTTCCAGCGAAGCGAAGATCAACAGTTGCACCCTGTTTACTATTATAGCAGCAAAACCACTAGTGCTGACGAGAGTGCTCATAGTTACTATTTGGAAGTTAAGGCCGTCTATTTGGCTTTCAGGAAACTTAGACACTATCTGTTGGGAATCCATTTTAAGCTGGTCACTGATTACAGTGCTTTTAGACAGACAATAGAAAAGAAGGAGTTGCCACTAGCAGCCTCGAGATGGGTAATGTTTATTCAAGATTTTGACTTTGAAGTGGAGCATCGAGCTGGAAGTCGCCTCCCGCACGCTGATGCATTAAGCCGATTTCCCACGATGATATATTTGATGCGAGATGAATTTATAGTCAGGTTAGAGCGAGCGCAAGCGAAGGATCCGCATATCGAAGCTATTAGAAAAGTGCTGGAATCCAATCCTAATTACGATGGCTATGTGTTAAAAGGATCGTTGCTGTTTAAAGGAGTTGCCGGAAGAGAGCTGTTATGTATACCAAGAGCGATGGAATCAGAAGTCATTCGAACCGTGCACGAACGGAGTCATTTTGGCGTACGAAAGACGATATTCCAAATTGAGAACGAATACTACATCTTGAGTTTGAAGAAGAAGGTGGAGAGTTGCATTCAAAACTGTGTGCGGTGCATCCTAGCAAGTCGCAAAGCCGGAAAGCAAGAGGGGTTGCTGCATTGTCTAGAAAAGGGTGATCAACCATTGGACACTCTTCACGTGGATCACTTGGGGCCGATGGATGCCACCAGTAAGTCATACCGCTATATTTTTGTTGTTGTGGATGCTTTCTCGAAATACACTTGGCTGTTTCCGACGAAAACGTTGTCTACCGATGAAGTCTTGAGGAAGTTCGCCGAGATCCAGAGAAGCTTTGGAAACCCGAGACGGTTAATCAGTGATCATGGAGCTGCCTTTACGTCCGCAGCTTTTAAGGAGTTCTGTGACCGGGAAAACATACATCATGTGATAACAACTACAGGAGTGCCGCGTGGAAATGGGCAGGTTGAACGAGTCAACGCCAATATAGTGCAAGCTTTGAAGAAGCTGGCTATCGAGCATCCTGAGAAATGGTTCAAGTATGTGGACCGTTTGCAATTCGCGCTGAATACGAGTTTCCATAGAGCTACAAAAACTACGCCGTTCGAGCTACTCTTTGGGGTACGAGGCAGGGGTGCAGAGCATACTGAAATTCGACAGATGATAGAGGAACTACACGTGCAACATTTTAATGCCGAGAGAGACCAGAGACGAATCGAAGCCAGAGAACACATCCAGAAAAGTCAAGAGGAGAACCGCCAGCAATACAATAAGAGACGTAAGCCGGAAAACATCTATAAGGTGGGAGACCTTGTCGCTATCAAAAGAACGCAGTTTGTTGTTGGAAGAAAGCTAGCCAGTGAGTTTTTGGGTCCGTACGAGGTTACGAAGGTGAAAAGAAATGGGCGATACGATGTTGTCAAAGCCAGTGCCAGTGCCGAGGGTCCGAAGATAACTAGTACAAGTGCTGACCACATGAAACCGTGGCGCCGTTATGCCGACTATGAAGACGAAGGTTCTTCATCCGAGACGGATGAAGTTCAGGATGGCCGAATGTGGGAAACGAGCTGTGCTGGCAACCCGGAACGAGTGGCCTGCTAGACGACACAGACGAGATAACGGGTGATTGAACAACTGGTTAGCGAGCACAAACACATAGCAGACGGATGTTGAAAAAGATTCGTATCGAAGACGTCGTGAGAGGCAGTTTAGCAGAGAGCCGTTCCCATCATTCTTAAATTCATATTGTTTTCATTTACAAGTCCGCATCACTATATTAAATAAATATCTTTTATCGAATCAACATCATCGTTATTATTACAATCCCACATATATATATATATATATATATATATATATATATATATATATATATATATATATATATATATATATGTGTGTGTGTGTGTATATATGCATATATAAATATATATATATATGTGTATATATGTATATATAAATATATATATATATAAAAAAAATTTCCGTACTTTTAACGCCTCCTCCGCGCGTGTAAAATGCACTCCCGCCGAAAACGATGCTACACTGTTCGTAAGGGACCCAGCTGTTCAAAATATACTTGCACGCCATCAGCAGCATATGTCTCCATCATATTTGAACCGCCCCCGTATCTATATATATATATATATATATATATATATATATATATATATATATATATATATATATATGCATACATTATATATATATATATACATATATGTATGCATATAAATATATATATATATATATATATATATATATATATATATATATATATATATATATATACATATATATATATATATATATATATATATATATATATATATATATATATTAATATATATATATATATATATATATATATATATATATATATATATATATATATATATATACAAAGGGTGGCCCAACCAAAACTCACGATGTAATTTTAATAAAACTGACGATATAATTTTAATAAAACAAAAAGTTTTCAGAGAATTATGTTAATATTTTTTATTATAATAGAAGGATCTATGAAAATTTTGTGTGATGCAAAATATTGCCCAAATGCTCGCCACAGCTACGGTGGCGGACTTCTATCCGATGGTCCATATTTTCAATGACTCTGAGACGTAATTGAGTTTCAATGTCATTAATGTGCTGAATTATCAAATCACATGATCGTAGTGGCCAATCAACATCGCCACAACGTGAGATAACCCGGCCATTGAATTTCTTGCGCAAAAGAGCCATTGTTTGATTGGCTGTGTGGCAAGTGGCACCATGCTGTTGGAATCACATATCATCCAGGTCCCTAACCTCAATTTCTGGCCACAAGAAGTCCGTTTTTATCTTGCAATAGCGAAAACACAATTCACGATAACTACTTGGCTGTCCTCATTTTCGAAGAAGTACGGCCCGATCACGCCGCCAGCCCGTAAACCGCACCAAACAGTCACTCTTTGTGGATGCATCGAAATTTCATAAATCATTCGTGGGTTCTCATTTGCCGAAATGCGGCAGTTCTACTTGTTACCGAATCCACTGAGGTGAAAGTGTGCTTCGTCGATGAAGATGATTTTCTTTGTAAAGCAAACATTCCTTTCTGTCTGTTCAATCGTATTGCCGATGCTTGAAATGGTCAGTAGGCTTCAGCTCTTGAGTCAATTGAACATTGTGAGCGTGTAAATTTAAATCTTTATTCAAAATTCATATCAGTGATGTTCGTGAAATGTTCAATTGTTGGGCACGACGACGAGTCGAGGTTGACGTCTCTTCTGCCACACCATCGCGAATAACAGCAATGTTTACCGCAAAAACGAACTGGGCGAGCATGCACAGGTGATTTCACATTTCCTACAGATTCAATTGTTTTTTGTTTTGTACTCCAGCTTTATACAAAAAAGCACATATTGTTCCATAGCCATATGTTTCCATAGTAATATGAGTACAGCGCACATTGTTCCATAGTAATACAGGAAAATTCAAACCACTATCACTTCGTTATTGAATTTGAAGGTACCGTCAAGATTTCATTCAAGATAATGTAAAATTGATAAATCATACTATTACAAACAAAGTTGGGTGAATTTCGGTTTCTCACGTATTTGTTGTTGTTGTACCCATAAAGGCCCATATTCGTAATTATTTCGAATGAAAAGTGTGTAATCACGAAGCGGGGGGGGGGGGGAAGTGCATACAGGAAAATTTCGTACATTTCCCCTTCCCTGGCCCCCCGATCTAATTTAATACCTGACCTAATATAGTAACTGACATAATTTAGTAGTGACTGCTTAACCCATCCTACCTGACCGAATTTAGCACCTGACCTAATTTAATACCTGACCTAATTTAGTACGATTTGCTTAACCCATCCTACGACTATAAAAGTTATTCCTTTCAACACATCCTTTAGTCACTGAAGATGACTCAAAGGAGTGGAAACGCGTCTGCTCACACAACAAAGCAAGGCCCGACGGCTTTTCAACAAAAAAGGGTCTAATAATAATATCAATCGGCCGAGCATTCAAAAGAATTATTTAACCTGGAACAAAATGGCGGTTGCAGTATGCATGTGAAGGAAACTCTGCATATTTTGCATAAATTTAAACAAATTCTTTCCCTTATATTGGATGAATAATTCTTCACACCGATTTACACTATTAGAAAAATGTTTTGAACCCTAGGGTAGTTACAAAGAATTTCTGGTAGGAGCACTCTCCTAATTACTCACCTTGTTTGTCCCAGATTCTTAGAGCTCTAATCAAAACCTTTCATTTGATACCCTGCAAAACTACTTACAAAAAAAAGTTTAATGGTCGCATCAGCATAAGCCAAGACTCCATAAAAATTTTAGAAATTCTCGATAAGGCCATAACTTTTGGGAGAACACCACTTCTGATTTTGCCGCAAAGTACTGCAGCTTCTATATTTTTTGAGGAAATCAGCTGAGATGCACTTACAGACAACAGGCGGAAACCTGGACAGAAAGGGCGCGAAACTATTAGGTCATTGTAAAATTTGTTTTACAAAGCCCTTCAAATCCAAAGTCGAACCGTCTGAAACCAAATAGTGGCTCCTCAAAGGTCGGAAAACGTGCAAACATTTGTAATTGTTATTGTGGCCAAACCCACCGACCATAGTGACAGTGTGATAGAGGCTATAAGTATCTAAAGAATAATGAAAAACATTCCAAGGCCCAGTCTCAAATTTTGGCCATGTTTCCCAACGGATTTTGATAAAACTTGGAATTGAAGATTCTTGAAACAATTTCTGTGCGAAAACAAGTGAAAATTTAATTGCAATCATGTCCAAAAACGAGGCTTAGTCAACTATCTAAGAAATACCAAAGAAACATGTGAAAATTGGATGATGAATTAAAGTCGCAAATCTAGAACTTAATATTTTTGATTTCAATAAAAATCAAATATGTTTGCTTTGTCCAGATTAAAACTTCGATTTGGACAAGATTTGGCATATCGGTTTATGAGACAGTAAGATATATACATTATGACAACGAAGTATCCGGAAATTGTAATTTAAATTCACCGAGGTAATGATATTTCAAAAAAATGTATTTTGTTAAGTTGGTAGGACTGTCCTTAATTACTATGCCAAATATGAGCGCGATCCGTCAATCGATTCGCTTACAGCAGCTGCTTAAGTAGGCACACCTCAGTGATTTGTTTTATTGTGACCGAGTTTAAATCCAAAAACGTAATAAATACTATCGATCAACCACCGTTTTCACCAGATGTGGCTTCTTGTGCTTTTGATGAATAATTAAATATTTTGCATGTTATTTTCAATTTTCGGGTACTTTTTTTCACAAACTTAAAAATTATTCAAAACCATACGGCCCCCAAAGGGCAGAAAGTAGGCGTAATTCGTTATTTTAGGAGTAACTAAAGTGTTGAAAATATGTTTTTTTATAGAAACGTTTGAAATCAGGGGCGGTTCGTCGTTGAACGCAAGGGAAGCACTGCTTCCCTTATCGAATCAACTAATGCTTTCATGATGCTTCCACTATTACTTTCTACTAGAAATAAAACTTATCCAACAAAATTCTTTAGGAAATTTTCTAATATTCTTAACTCTTAAATAGTGAATTCCCACTTAAACATTTCAAAATAAAATCTACCAAAGACGTGGAACCTACGCTAATTTAATCTCTTCACTCAGATGATTGCATACAAAAATTTTCATTCATTTTATGAATGACCAACGAAAAACTAGAATTCATTCATATCGAATTGTAACCATCATCATCATCGACTCGCTATACAACCAACATTCGAAAGCCAGGCACAGCGCTCAATCGTTCGTTCACACATCTCGTTCAATATACTATCATCAGCTTGTACATACTCTACTTTACAGCTATAGATTGCCCAGGGAAGCACCATAGACCTCTGCGTACACAGCCGAGCACCCTTGTCCCTTCAATCCCTTAATAAATCCAATAAAATTTTATATTTCAGGTAGGAAAAATGCTTAAATGTATGGGAAAGACGCTATGTTAACAACTGCTTCTGAATTCAGTGTGGAAACCAAATGCTACTGGACATTTCCCAGAGGAAAATGATCATACTCTTAGCAAATTACGCTGGGGTGACTGTAGAGTTTCTGGTAAAGCAGTGCAAAAGCTTGACGGTGTTGTATATTTCATGATATCAAAATTTGTTTACAGTGGCAGCATATAAAGGAAGGATGAAAAGTACGATACCTGATGAAAATGTGGGCAAAAAAGAGGATCGGATGATTTCGTTGTGTCATAGAGATTTAGGATGGATAAAAAGTGGGAAACTTGATGAACATATGGGTGAAAAAGAGGTGTGGAAGACTTTGTTTTGCTATAGAGATTTTTTGATGGTTTTCTGTGTGTGCTTGGGAGAGCCTATCATCGATTGTGGAGGGTGTCGCGAGTGAATATAAGTTATTTTAATAACGTCGCGAGTGAAGTGACTATATTAAAAATCGATTAGAGAAGTGTCGCGAGCGAAAAGAAACAATTTGAAAGTTATAGTGATTGTGATAAAGGTGAGTTTTTATTACAAGTCCTAATCGAAATAAGGAAAATTTTCAAGCTCCATGCATGTATGTATTGGTGTAATATTTCTATTAACACCAGTACATACATGCATGGAGCTTGAAAACTTACCATTTTGTAACTTGAAATCTGAAATTGTTACAACTATAAGTTTCTGAAGCAATTAACTATTTCTCATTTTTTCCTGGGATTTTACTTAGGGTTTATTAAATGCAACAGTTACATAAATTTTCTTGTTGACTCCATAACAAAATAATAATGTGCGTAACATATAAAAATGTAATGACCAATTTCAAGGTTTTGCCTAATCAAACGAGATTTGTTGAAATCATTTTGGTGTGATAAATGAATCCAATAATAAAAAAATTAATACGACTTTCGCTTTTAATAAGTCCTAATCAAAATCCAAGCAAACACTGAAATGATCAAGTGTTAGTAATATTTATAGATCAAACAAAGTCAATATTTCAAGTACTCAGTCGCATGCCAGATTAAATATGAATATTTAAAGTATCTGAACCAGATGAGAGCTTGAGCAATTTATTTGACCGTTGGAATCATGCCTCACTATAAGAATTTCGAAGGAAAATATTTAACAAACTTTTAAATACCTAACCTTATTTTTAGCCCAATTTTAGTAATTAATTAAAAATAAGGCTAGGTATTTAAAAGTTTGTTAAACATTTTCCTTTGGAATTCTTATAATGTTTGCAAACATTCTCAACAGTTTACAAACAAAAATGGAATTTACAAATTAAAATTATTTAAACTTATTTTTAATAAAATTGGTGGTAAGAAACTAGGGAAAAAACCAACCAACCAGATCACGAAGTTTGGAATAATATAAAAACAAAACTTCATTTTTACTTAAACTTAAATGCTCTACCTTAAATCTATAAATTTAAATTAGTGATCTTACAATACTATAAATTTAAATAACTATACCCCTAAACTAATATAATTACACAACAATATTCTTAATCTATACGCTATTATCTTACAATCCACAGTGTTTAAACTTAAATCGGTAAATTTGTCAACATCATTATTCTTAAACTATTTAAAGAATAATAATAAGCTAATCTAGAGTCTGAACCTTATTCCTAATCAGAATTATACAAATGAAATAAATTCATTAAAACTCAACCTAACAAACCATAAACAAAAACAATGAGCAACAAGAAATTTCGATTATCTTTATAAGTCACCATTCAGCCACCAATATCGAGATAAATGTCTCAGTTCCATTTATTTCAACAAATCTCACAACAGAAGATATCCATCACCAATCTTCAACTCTTGTGTTCAAATCCGATGGATATTCTTCCATTTATTTTGATATGGATGTGAAAGTTTTCGGTAAAACTAATCTTCATTTAAACGTTTGATTGATTTTGAAAATTCCAATTTTTTTATTTTTTTTTTATTTTTCAAGTACATACATAACTTTCTGGGACACATAAATGGCTTCATAAAACGCCAGTTTTAAAGAAAGTTCCAATGAAAACCCCTTCTCTTTAAGTACTCAAAAATTGAATTCAGCTGTTCTGTTATAAATTCTTGATGGCAATAAAAATGTAGGCATAAATAAACGGAAAGATGCTTGGCATGTTATTGTATTAAAATCATTCATTCTAGGGCCTGACCTTCGCACATTTAAACTATTTTATTTTAATGTGCAATAAGAGGTTTTAAGTGGTACTTCAGTAGCCATCGATATTAATGTTTGTAATAATCGGATTTTTAATTTCCCGTCCTAGGAAAAAGTTCTTGTCGTCAAAGTTTTATCCGGAGGAAAGTTTAAAAGGCAGATTTTGCTTTGAATTTAATTGAGTTTGTTATTTTTGCTAAATTAAAAACAAAGTACTTAAATTAAACTTTTATAACGATGTCGCTAAAAAACTGTGCGTTCTTTTTCTTCTAGAAAGTTTGAAGACAAGAAGCAAATTATAGATCAGGTCGACCAATGCCGCTTATTTTAATAAGTCAGCAATCTGTTAAGGGAAATTATGTCAGACATTTTTCAACAAAACTTTATAGTGAATTTGAATGGCTTTGTGTATGCAAACACATCAACAAACTCTTTTGCTAGCCTTGCCTATTTTTTTTCATCAGGAACTAACGTTTGGCGGACTTCCGGGTTTTCAAACCTCCGTAATTTGCACAAAGCTTTAAAACGCCATGCTAAAGAATCTCAAGAACATCTGCACTGTACATTGGCTTGGAAAAAATTTGGTAATCTACCACGCATTCGATTACCAGCGGTAACTGAACATTAAAGCATACAACGACCAAGTCAAAAAAAATCGAGGAATTTTAAAATGCCTCGTCGAAGTTGTGTCGTTTCTTGGTATCCAAGAACTGGCTTTTCGTGGCCATAATGAATCTTTTGGTTCGTCTAACAGAGGCAATTATGTGGAAACCTTTTCTTTGCTTGCAAAGCATAACCCCATTTTAAAAAACCATCTCGAAAACTGAAAACTTTTTTCAGGCTTGTCAAAAGATGTTCAAAATTATTTGATTGGATCAATTTCTTCCATTATTTTTGATACTATCCGCAAGGAAATTGAGAAGTCTCCATTCGTACCAAATGTTAGATGAAAAAACTGATGTATCCACAAAGTCTCAGCTTTCCACAATATTAAGGTACGTTACTGAGGATGGTGTTATACAGGAACGTTTTCTTGGCTTTCGAGATAAATCTACCGATAGAACAGCTTCAGCCCTATATGACCATGTAAGTGAATTATTATGCAAGTTTGAACGTGAAGGAAAATGAGTTCCACAAAGTTATGATTGAGCAGCCGTTATGTCTGGTGAAGTAAGTGGCTTAAAAAAAAGAGTGAGGGAAAAGTTTCCAGATGTACATTTGTACATTGTTTTGCCCATGGATTAAATTTAACTTTTTCAAAGTCTTGTGAAAAAATCAAAGAGTGCCAAATTTTCTTTTTGAGTTTGCATGGTTTTTCATCATTTTTTAGTCACTCCACTAAAAGGTGTTCGAAATTCGATGAATTTGTAAAAAGACGATTGTCTAGAGTTGTTACTACTAGATGGAACTTTAATGGCCGCTTAGTAACAACCATATTTGAAAATATATCAGATTTAGATTATCTTCTTTTAGGTATTGTAAACACTGGCACCTGGGACAGTGAAACTTTTAACGCTGCAAAGGGCTTTTTGATTTTCAATTTCATTTTCTGTTAACTGTATTTGCATCAATTTTCCCATTTGGTGACATTTTATTTAACATTTTCCAAACAAAACATAATGATCGATTCATTTTTAGGGTTTTGTACTAAAATACAAAACCCTATTGCAATCACGACCTGTGTCCGTCTGTCCGTCCGTCCGTCCGTCAGTCTGTATGTCACAGCACTTTTTCTCCGAAACTATAGAGGCTACAGCCATGAAACTTTGTAGAAAGATCAGAAGTGGTGACTTCTTGAAAGTTCAAGGGTAAAAAATTTTTTCAAGGGTTTTAAGGGGGTCTCCCCATATAGGGAGGTGACCCCTCCAAAAAAAAAATTTACACCATTGGTAGTCGAATAGGGTGTCAATGAGATCTTTCCAAATCAAGTCTTAAAATTGCCTTATCAGTACCAAGGGGGGCAGGGGAAGGGGGAAGGGGGAAGGGGAAATGTACAAAATTTCGCGTACCCCCCCTCGGGATTGGACACCTTTCATCTGAAAAATCTGAAAAAAAATCATGAATGTAGGCCTTTATGAGTACAACAACAACAAATACATGAGAAGTCGAAATTCACTCAAATTTGTTAGTAATAGTATGATTTATCGATTTTATGTTTTCTTGAATGAAATCTTAATGGTACCCTTAAATTCAATAAAATATAGCACACAGATGACTATTTACAAGACTGATTTTCTCTGAAGTTTTCATAAAGATCGAGTGGTATTTGTCGAAGTTATAGCGATTTGAATTTTCCCGTATTACTATGGAACAATATGCGCTGTATTAGTATGGAAACATATGGCTATAGAACCATATGCGCTTTTTACCGACTTAGACACTACAGCTTTGCTAGGATTTGCATGAAAATTTCAAGAATGATAGATATCATGAACATCTTTGAGAATCGGTTCAGTTAGTGGTATCAATAATCGTAAAACAAAATAGTGGCTGTTTTAAATGCGAAGATTGAATAATTTTGAGTTGTTTTTCCCCAACTTCAACATTTAAGGTGCATGCTTTGAACACTTGATTCAATTTAATGAATAACAGAAGACGAGCACCTACAATTAATACTCTCATACGTGAAACAAGTCGGAAAGGCAGGAGAGAGCTCCTAGCAAAAGGGCTTTGTAACCATTCTAGGATTCAAATAAATGAGTATCAAATGAAAGTTCTTTATGGGAGCTTTTCACAACAGTTCTTAAACTGACCGTTTTTGCTTCGGGAGGGGACAGGTTTCCTCCCTTGCGAATGGACTCTTGTGATATAAAAAATCTGAAAAAATTATCAAGGGAGATTTTATGGGTATAACAATAACAAATGCCTCAGAAGTCAAAATTCGTTCAAAATTGTTACAAATAGTATGATTCTCGAATTTCACATTTTTTCCAATAAAATCGTCTTTGACGTGTTTCTTAATTTCGTTGCTGGTTACTGCATTTTGTAAGTTGAGTACAAAACCCTTCTGACATGATTGTAGGTCTGTCTACCCAACTTGTTTCTGATTGTGATATGAAGGGAAAAGACTTTAAGGAAATTTTTCAATATTTCCTCAATAATCAACTTGGCAGCAGTTTTCCTAATTTTTTCAAACTTTTGCAGGTAGTTTTAACTATACCAGCAACAATAGCTACAGTAGAACGTAGCTTTTTAACGTTGAAAAGAATGAAAAATTGCCTTGGAAATTCTACCGGGGAAGAACGTCTTCGTAATTTGTCACTTTTGTCAATCGAGAAAAGTTTGCTCAAAGACCTCTTCAGTGCTGATAAAACGTACCATCTCATCATCGACAATTTCGCAGCATAAAAGGAGAGAAGAATAGATTTAATTTATAAATTTTAACACGTTTTTATAAAGTATTACACTTCAATATAATTATTTTATCGAAACTTTCATCATAACGGTTGTGTTTTCATTTTTCTTTGAATAAATACTTTTGAACGTAAATTTTTATTTTATTTTACAATTCGAATTCAAACAAAAGTTTAATGTATGTTTTAACTTATTTTATCCTTTCTGCATTCCTTTTAACCATCTGTTTGTTGTTGTCTTTTTGCAGGCAAACTACTTTGCTGACCATTATTGGGTGCGTAAACTGCTCCCTAAACTGTTGGATATATTGATGGTTTCAAAGTATTTTGTCTCCCTTGTCTTTCTCTCCTGGCAGGAAAGCTTCTCGTGGTTCTTGCTGGATAAGTTGATTTTTTGGTGTTGGAGATAAAATTATTGATAAGGAATACGCTTAAATAAAGTTTGATAGGTTATACACCATAAAGTCAAGTTGACTGATAAGGGCACTTTCCTACGAAAATCTCATTACAGTTTAAATATTTTAAAGCCATAATAATACTACATCTGTGATAATAATATTCTACATAATGATACATAGTAAAATTGCAAGCAGATGTTTAGAAAAGAGGAGAGAATTTTTGGAGCTAAATCAACTCTGTACAATTTAAATTCTGCTTTTTTACCTTTGTATATTAAATGGATGTGCGATTTGAAATAGTTCATAAAAATACAAGATGTGTCGCAAAATTTCTGCTTCCCTTCTCTCGAAACCCACGCGCCGCCACTGTTTGAAATGGTTTACTATTCTATGTATTGGAAGTATTTATATGTAAAAAAACTTCTTAAACAGTATTTGGCTTTCAAAGTGATGTCTGATCAAATTATTAATTGTTTTTTGAAATTATGGGTGCTTCCGAACAATTTATCTTGCCGGCTAGTGATACCAACCGGGACTTTTTTATCTGAGGCAATATGATGTTGACCTCGACATTGCACGAACAAGAAAGGCTCCAAAGCTAAAGTGATCAGTCCCTAAGTATATCTTATAGTCAAATTATTTAAATTTCTTTTTGTTAAAGTGATACATACTTCTTTCTATTGGACGTATCTCCTTCAGGCTTACTAGAATAGGAATGATTGCCGTATCATTACTCAATTTTGCTTTGATTGGATCCACAACTATTCCTCCAATTGCGTTGGGACAGCAATATAATGGCATATTCGTTGAAAATGAACACAAATCACTATACCGAAGAAATTTATGATCACTAGGACACTGAGATACTTGTTTACAAGTTCCAGGCACACCATAACTATTTTTACATTCACTACCATTATATTTAGTCGCATCTGCTGGAAAAATGATATCACTTCTAATGGAACTAACCAAAAAAACAAATAAAAAGTACGCTATTAATGTACTCATTGTATGATGAACCAAATGATAACCAGAGTTCAGGAGACAAGAATTTTGCAATCAAAATCCAGATACGGTCTGCAGTAGCCTAGCTGATTTTGCTACTAACTTCAATTTCAAGCTCATCTCAGCTACTTCACGATCAAGTTTATGTTCAATTGTAAACTAATCACATCAGTAAAGGCAAGTTGGATTCAGTATGTTATCTGTATTTTACATCACTGTATTAGCTATAAAGTTTAAGTTTTTTTTGCAGCAATATCTGTCGGAGTAAAACCAGACACAAAGTTTAGGGCTTTGTAAAAAAAATTACAAAGGCCTACTGGCCTCGCGTTCTGTCTGTCCGGCTGTCCATTCGTCCGTTCGTCTGTGCGTCTTTCCGTGCATCATAGCAAGTTTTCTCAGAAACTATAGCAGCTAGAAAGCTCAAACTTTGTGAAAGCGACAGAATTGGAGATCTATCAAAAATTTAGGTGTTATCGAATAATTCAAAATTTGTAACGAAGTAGACCTTAAAAAATGTTTTTATCAAAGGTAGTCTAATGTCGTATCAAATGTAAGGTCTTGATTAGTGCTATGAAAATCGGAAGCAAAAAACTCATTTTGTGCATCAGCAGCTCCACCAGGAGCCATAATGCACGAAAAATTTGCACGCCCCCCTCATCAGATGAAAAATCTGAAAATAAATCATAGAGGTAGCTTTCCATAGGTACAAGGGCAACAAATACATCGAAAATCAAAATTGACTTAACTGTATTCATAATAATATGATTTGCAAATGTTACGTTTCTCCCATAAAATTAAAGCCGTGCTCTTACACTTCTTAAAATTTTATAAGCGTGTAGACTGATATAAGGTCCATATGCTCACAAAATTTCATTGAAATCAAATTATAATCAAGCGAGTTATAGTCTTTTCAATTGTATAAAACGATTAAAAGAAAACCACGTACTGATGGTTGATACATATTTCACAGTGACCTAGGACTCTTATTTTCTTCGGATTTTCATGAAAATATAAGAAATAATGTTTTATTTGGAAATAATCAATTAGCCGGGTACTCAGAAAAATTTTTTAAGCTGGAACAACATGGCGGCAGTTATGGGTATATGGACAAAAACTTGTATCTTTTGGATAAATTTGAACGTGTATACGTATTGGATGAATTATTCGTCATCGATTGATGCTATCAGAAAATTTCTTTCGAACCCTAGGATGTACAAAGCCCTTCTGGCAGGAGCACTCTCATGCCTCCTCAACTTCTTTTAGTTAACATTGAATATGTCCGATGGCCTTGACGTAATGTGTTTTTGAAGAGTCGAGTATTTACTTTGGAAAACGCAATGGACATTGTAGAAGCAGGCTAGTTTTGTATCGAGAGGTGGCCGAAGTTAAAAAAATAATTTATTTGTTCACAAATTCACTCAAGTAAAACAAATCAAACTTTATTTTAACTAAATTTACGAGTATGTACATACATGCGTGGGCTTAATTAGTAAAGGTCAAAACGACTGGGGAGAGGTCATGTATCGAGGGAACTTAAATAATTAAATTATGCGGACACCATGTCTGCGATTAGACATATGTCGTTTATGAAATTCTATCGTTGCTTTTTCCTGAATTAGGTAAATGCAACGGTTACAATTCCTTATAGAAATATTATTTTTAAAGGGGTTTTCGGTTAGCGTATAGATGACTTCTCCCCCCTTTGAGTGAGAATTCTCCTGAATTCTATGGATGTTTTCGTTTACAATTTGTAATGAATGTAACATACTTTCATTTCTTTTCAAAATCACAAAATCTAAAGTGCTGAATTTATTGAAATAAATGAACTGATTCCAAATCTTAAAGAATTTATGTTTGTACGTATTTTTAAATGGTTTATATGTTTAACGGTTTCCATATTTTTCAATTCTTTGTCTTCAAAACCTAATTATTGTTTGAAGTTATAGGTTTGTTCATCAATGTAGAAATATCTATCAACTAATTTTCCATTATTGTTGCTGAATATTTTATTTAAAATTTTTACCGTACAATTATTTATGACCAACAAGTAATTTCCACTTAATGTTATTTTTCTTTCGACACATAAGTTTATTATTTCTTGGCTTTTTGAATTTTTACATATTTTTATCTATTTTTCTTATTCCACTTTCTTTATTCTTTATTAATTTACAAATATTCTTTGTAATACAATTATTTAAAGTTTTAAGTTCAATGCAATACAATACTAAGTTTCTTCATCATAATGGTAATTAGTTTCATTAATTTGAATGACAAATTGGTCTTTAAGGTCGATATCCAGATTTTCTTAATTAGGCGTTGCAATTATTACTTTATAATCAATTATTTTACAGGAGTGTGGAGTTTTAATCGCAACAACAATTGTATTACCGTCATGTTTTAAGAGTCCTGTACGTACGTTTTTTAGTTTGTAAAAATCTAGTTTTGTTTCTTTGATTTCGGTTGCAGTCAATAAACTAGGATGGATAATGCCGTGTCTGATCAGTCCTATGTTATCTATAAGTTGATTTAGTTTCTCTTTTAATATTTCGATTTTGAATATTTGATCCAATTTAAGCTGACGTTTAATAATATTCTTCGTCCGTCGTTTCTGATAAGTTTTAACTATCCAATTTCTGTCTGACTCGATAATATTCTTCAAATTTGTAATGGATTCATTTAGAAAGGAATTTATCTCGGTTTGTTTGTTCAAATTCGTAATTTCTTCTTCTTGATTTTTTTTTTCAATTGCTTCTAAATGGTCAGATATAATCTGCCGATCTTCATCACTCATCGTTCCAAAAAGAAATTCTTGCGCTGTGCCTACTAAATTCATAAGACCTCTACGTTGTCTATCCCTGGAATTTATAGCGGATAATTTTGCGTGGAGATTTTCTAACTCATTTTT
This sequence comes from Odontomyia ornata, assembly GCA_963969285.1. Classification (NCBI taxonomy): domain Eukaryota; kingdom Metazoa; phylum Arthropoda; class Insecta; order Diptera; family Stratiomyidae; genus Odontomyia; species Odontomyia ornata. The sequence continues at coordinate 103,418,997 of OZ017739.1, read as the reverse complement.
AATGAAAGAATCATTAATAATTCCTAATTTTTGCAAGTTTTCTTCAAATGTGTCTATTGTTGATTTAATCTCGTCAACGTTTATTATGTGTAAAATAGTCCTAGTCGTAGTTATTAATACCGTTTGCCCAAAGTTTACCGTTGTGCATCCGTTTTTTGTCTCGATTTGATTCAGTAAGAGTGTCCCAGTGGCTGACTGACCGAATGCAAAAACGCTGATAAGTATTGCAAATAGGATCTGTAAATTATTTAAAGAAGTTTCGCTTGAACTATTTCGATAATCATCTTCTGTCTGTCTGTAAGGTATTTTTTCTTGTGAAAAATTAAATTCCTGATTTCTACTAATATATTCTGCGAATATACAACTGAACACCCCGCAATCACTACTATTGTTTTGTCGTGGAGTATTTTTTACATGTTCCTTGACAAATTTTGTTGTTTCTAAGGGCTGATTTATTTTATCAAGCGATTCTTCGTCTATATAATTTTCTAAAGCAGGCAAAGTAATAGAATTATCATTGCCTAGTGAGTCATAGTATTTTATAGAATTATCTTTGAAATTTATTGCGGCTAAACTCCAATGGTTTTTTTTTTTGAAGGTGTACTAGGACTCGATTATATCGAAAGAAAATAGATTAACTCGCCTTGTCCATTTACGAACTGCATTATATCCGGCTTCCAATAAGCGTGGTAGGAACAATGTATTCATATTCATACAAACACTGAAAGACTTAAACTGGCTAAATGATAACATAATTAGTTTTTACCTAAGATTGATAGCCGAACGTAGTGAAATAGAAAACCTATGCTTCGTTTTTGGCATGAATTCAGAATTTTCTATTTCACTACGTTCGGCTATCAATCTTAGGTCAAAATTAATTATGTTGTCATTTAGCCAGTTTAAGTCTTTCAGTGTTTGTACTCGTATGTCGCCTCGTGTTATATTTAGATTAAATTTGAAAACTAGAACTTCCTCTTTAGGTCCTTTCTGAAGTGCGTTTTCTAAGATTAGTTTTTGGCCTTCATTGAAGCTTTCAATCTTTTCATTATTAATTGGCTTTTTTATAGCAGCAGGTTGACAATCGAAGTCTACTTCTTTAGTTTTTTCTTTCTTTTTAGGGTTTTGTACTAAAATACAAAACCCTATTGCAATCACGACCTGTGTCCGTCTGTCCGTCCGTCCGTCCGTCCGTCTGTATGTCACAGCACTTTTTCTCCGAAACTATAAAGGCTACAGCCATGAAACTTTGTGGAAAGGTCAAAAGTGGTGACCTCTTGAAAGTTCAATGGTGGAAAAAATTTTCAAAGGGGTTTAAGGGGGGTCTCCCCATATAGGGAAGTGACCCCACAAAAAAAATGTTCACCATTGGTAGTCGAGTAGGGTGTCATTGGAAAGGTCCCAACGAGATCTTTTCAAAACAAGTCTTAAAATTGCCTTATGAGTACCGAGGGGGGCAGGGGAAGGAGAAATGTACGAACTTTTCGCGATTGGACACCTTCCATCCGAAAAATCTGAAAAAAATCATGGATGTAGGCCTTAATGAGTACAACAACAACAAATACATGAGAAGTCGAAATTCACTCAACTTTGTTAGTAATAGTACGATTTATCGATTTTATGTTTTCTTGAATAAAATCTAGATGGTACCCTTTAACTCAATAAAATTTAACACACAGATGACTATTAATAAGATTGACCTTCTCTGAAAGTTTCATAAAGATCGAATAATATTTAACAAAGTTATAGCGATTTGAATTTTCCTGCATTACTATGGAACAATATGCCCTGTATTACTATGGAAACATATGGCTATGGAGCCATATGCGCTTTTTACCGACTTAGAAACTACAGCTTTGCTAGGATTTGCATGAAAATTTCAGGAATGATAGGTATCGCCAAGATGAGAACAAGTGGGAAAGGCAGGAGAGAGCTCCTAGCAAAAGGGCTTTGTAACCATTCTAAGATTCTAAAAAACAGGCCATGAATCGATGATTACTGTACAGAGGAGTGGCCCCTGAAAAAAATTTCATGAAAGGTAGTCGATATGAGTATCAACTGAAAGTTCTCTATGAGAGCTTTTCAAAACAGTTCTTAAACTAACAGTTTTTGCTTCTGTGGGGGCAAAGGTGGGGGGGAAATACATGAAAAATGTGTTTCCTCCCTTGCGAATGGACACCCGTGATCTCAAAAAATCTGAAATAATTATCAAGGGAGATATTTGTGGGTATAACTATAACAAACACCTCAGAAGTAAAAATTCTTTCAACTCTGCTAATAATAGTATGATCCTCGAACATGACATGTTTCTTGATTTTATTCGTTACTGGTTACTCCATTTTGTAAGTTGAGTACAAAACCCTTCTGACATGAGCATAGGTCTGTCTACCCAACTTGTTTGATATTTGTTGGGTGGATTTTATCTAACTTGGACTTTCTATATTTAGGGAGCGGCTTCATAGTTTCTTTTAAATCCTGCAGTGCGAGTTTCCTCATAATCTTCTCTAGGTTTATTTAATTTATCCAAATATTTGTTTTTCGCTCCTTCGATATTTGTTTTTATTTTCTCTAAATTAACTTGACCGTATTTCGGAGTGAATACTTTCTCTTACATGGTAAAATGATACTTGTTTAACAGCTTCAGTGTCTGTAGCGATATCTTTTGCTCGCAATGAGCATCTGAAAAACCTCATTTTGCTGTCATTAGAAAAAAGTTCTCGAATTTTTTGTTGTACAACATTATATTTATGATCATCCAATTCTGTGTAAATACCTATTTTACCCTTATTCACATATGTTTTAAGGATATCGTTTAAATTTTCAAAGTCGTGTTCTGATATGTATATAATTCGTTTACCGTGAATAATTACCAGCTCAATTGTTTTATTATTTGTTAAAATAAATTTCGTTTCATATTTATTTACAATCTGATTTTTATAGGGATGTGATCCAAGAGTTCTTCTTGAGCAAAGTGAATTGTAGCCAAATCTGAGCTTTTGCCATTTTCCATATTGAAAATTCCCACATCCAAATACGAATGTACTTCATTACTGTCTTTTCGTGAATCATTCTCATTGGTTTTTTTGTGTTTAATTCTACTTAGGATATCAGCTACTCGGTTTTCTTTTCTTTTTGAGTATTCTATGTCGAATTGATATTCACCCAATTTTAATAGCCAACGCTGATGGCCTGGAGATGAATCCTTTCCTTTATATTTTGTTTGCAAATATTTTATAGGCTGATGGTCCGTGAAAAGACGAACTTGTTCCCATATAAATAAGGCCTGAAATAATTAACGGATCACATGATAGCCAAAAACTCCTTATCAATCGCTGAGTGGTTTTGTTCGTGGTAGTTTAAGGCACGTGATGCAACAGGGTGTCCGTTTTGTGATAGGACCGCGCCTATCGTGTATTTGGACGTATCTGTTGTTAGCTGGAACTGTCTGTCGAACTCGGAAAATCGAAAAACAGGGTTTGAACTGATCAATGTTTTATGTTTTTCAAAGGCCTCTAAGTAGTTAGTGTCTTTATTGTTAATTTGAACATCCCTCTTAAGGTATTTTGTTAGATGCTGAGCAACTTTTGCAAAGTCCCGGATAAACTTTCTATAATACCCCGTTGCTCCTAAGAAACTTCTTAGATCTTTTTCTGTTTTTGGAAGCTACAATTTTGGAATTGCAAGTACTTTTTCTGGCCTGGGCTTAACGACTTCAGGAGTGACAATATGCCCTTAAAATGAGGTTTCTTTTTGCATGAACGAACATTTGTCGGCTTGAACTTTTAGTTGATGTTTTTCTAGAGTTTTAAATATTTGGGTTAAAGATTTAATGTGCTAAATATGAGTACATCATCAAGATAAACCACGCAACTTTTGTTGATGTAGTCACGGAGGACATCGTTCATCAAACGCTGAAAAGTTGCCGGAGCATTTTTCAGCCCAAATGGCATTCTAACAAACTCGTACAAGCCATGCGGTGTTACAAATGCTGTTTTGTGCCGGTCTTCCTTACTCATCAATATTCAGTGATATCTCTTGGCTAGGTCAATGATTGAAAAGTATTCTGCCCTTCATAATTTGTCTAAAATTGATTCAATGTTTGGAAGGGGGAATTTATCATCAGCCGTTATTTCATTCAGTCTTCGGTAGTCTATTACTAGTCGATACTTTTTCACGCCAGAATTATCTAATTTTTTGGGAACCACAATCAATGGACTCGAATACCTAGAATTACTTTTGTATATGATACCCTATCCTTCCATTTCCACGATCCGTTTGCGGACCTCATCTTCATATTTAGGCGTGTATCGATACAGCTTTGCATTGATTTGCTGGTCCGTAGTTGTTTTTATTTTATGTTCAATTGTTGGGGTGCTCGTTAGCTTATCCCTCTCCTTGAAAAGTATACCCTCAAACTTTTTAAGAATTTTGGATAACTCTCCTCTTTCTTCAGAGTTTAAATGGCCTAATTTTATACGATTAAGAAAATCTGGTTCTATTGTTTCTAGATAAGAAATTTCGTGAAAAGAAAAAGGATTGTTCATAAATTTAACAGATTGTTCATTAAGTGTAATCGTCTTTTCTTCGAAATTTATAAGAGTACCTAAATTGTTTAAAAAGGTTGATCCCGATAATAAATTCATATTTTCTTCTGTTTAAAGCTTTCACTTTCCATCTGACCAAAGCATTATTTGGAGCTTTAAACTCTGTTGGTGGTGGGGTGTGGACTTCAAATTCAAAAGTGTCTTTCCCCGTTATTGTGAAAAAAGGAATTGGATTAATTTTTATTTCAGGAAAGATTTGTATTGATTCATCGATAAGACTGAAAGAGGATCCTGTATCCACTAAGGGCTATAAATTGATGATATTTAATATTAATTTTGATAAGGGGTAGGTTATCCGAGGCTTGTTGAGAAAAAATGCTATAATTAACCTCTGGACTCGTGTTAAGGTCACCTTCTAGATTATTTTCATTTTATTTTTCCCTATCTGTAAATTTTTGGGAACCTTGAATATTATCAACCTCTATAGGTTTGGTATAGAATTGTTTTCGTGGTTGAGAATTTCGTGCACTGCCAGATGTATAATTTTGTTGCCTATATGTTTTTTAAAGTTCCGTCTACCAGAATTTTGGTAATTGTAATCCTTCGCTCCTCTATATTGATCGCTAGAATTTTCTAAATGCTGATTATAATTTTTCGTTGTTCTTCAAAACAATCGTTTGCCGGAATTTGTTTCTGAAACTTATTTTGTGAATTCTCAGGTACTGGTTTACTGTTATCAGAATCGTTTCTTTGGTTGTTGCGATCATTCATTATAGATGATGAGTTTTGATTAAATTTTTGTTATTTTCAAATTGTTTAATGCAAAATTCTGGCCTAATGCAGGAACCTTCAAATCTCCTTTCTTTTATAATTGCTAATATTTGATTAATATTTTGATATTCCTATATCTTTTCATACAATATTCCTTGCGTCATTTCCTTCACTGTATTTACTAGGAATTGACACTACTCAAATCAACATGCAATGAATTTTTATGGAAAAGTTTTAACTCGTCTGATTTAATTTTATTTTTTTGTATATTAAACGCAGGATCACGTGCATTATTTACTTTCAAGTTACAAATCCTCCTGTAAATATCTTCCAGTTCTGTATCTGGCCGATATAGCCGCTTGAGTGCTTGTTTGATTTCTTCCCAGTTGTCTGTTCCTTCCATGTTGATTATGCCTTCCTACGCTTCTCCCTGAATTTTCTCGTAAAAAATGATTCTTGTGGCGGCTTTTCTGGCATCTTCATTCGGGATTCCTCCGAGGTAGTATTCCGTACTGGCAATAAAATTATTTATGGTTACATCGGATGTACCAGTAAAATTCGCCATGTAACGAACTTCCTTCATTAGGTTTTCGCGCACTTTTGGGTCTGCTGTTTCTTTTTCTAATCGAAGTCATCTCAGTGCATCCGCTAATTGTGTAATTTGATTACCTCGTTTCGCAATTTCATGTTGCAACTGTTCTATTTGTTCCGCCATGTCGTCTATTAAAATGTTGCGCCGATTACAAAAAGCACCTAAATCTTTTATTACTATTCATTCACATGCACTTTTAAAATTGTTCTGTTAACAGTCACTATGTTGTTTAAGGTTTATTTTGTTTTGGGAATATGTGCAGCCTCACTCATAAGTTTGAGAATCGTGTTAGGCTTAATTGATTCCCCAAAACATATAATTATATTATATCACGATAATTAAGTTCGTTTTAATAGTGATTAGCTGACTCACAATTCTTTGATTGAGGTCAGAGGCAAATCCTTCCAAAACTCTGCCTAGGGTTTTGCAATATCCTTATTTTTACATTTTCACGATTACTTTTGATCGCAGACCGCGGACTGCGTCAGTTTTGTATCGAGAGGTGGCCGAAGTTAAAAAAAAAAATTTAAATTTTACAAGCATGTAGACTGATATAAGGTCCTCATGCTCACAAAGTTGCATGGAAATCAAATTATAATCAAGCGATTTATAGTTTTTCCAATCGTATGAAACGATATCAACAAAAACAAGTGCTGATGGTTGATAAATATTCCACAGTGAGCTAGGTACTCTTATTTTCTTCGGATTTTCATGAAAATATAAGAAATAATGTTTAATTTGGAAATAATCAATTAGCCAAGTACTCAGGAGAATTGTTTAAGCTGGAACAACATGGCAGCCGTTATGGATTCATGGACAAAAACTTGCATCTTTTGTATACATTTGAACGATTTCTAATACATGTATTGGATGAATAATTCGTCATCGATTCATGCTATCAGAAAATTTCTTTCGAACCCTAGGATGTTACAAAGCCCTCTCGGCAGGAGCACTCTCATGCCTCCTCAACTCTTTTCAGTTAACATTGAATATGTGCGATGGCCTTGACGTAATGTAAGTGTTTTTGAAGAGTCGAGTACTTACTGTGGAAAAGGCACTGGATATTGCAGAAGTAGGCTTTATTAATAATGGAATGCTAGTTGCAAATAAAGCGTATGTCTATAAAAATTGAAATTGTATAAAAAACTACTTTTCAATACATGATATTAGGATCTGAAAATTACTACGCACTGTTGGGCGGGTGGCATGCAAGTTGCGCACCATAAAAATCTATCCATCTTCTGATGGTTGTCTCTCAAATTAATTTGGGAAAATAAATAGTATAAATACAGTTTATCCGGTCTCGAATATGGTGGTGACTTTGAGAACTACACATTAAATGTAATTTGTATGTGAAAATTATTAGTTCAATGGATTATTATGGATAAAAGTCCTCCATTATCCTAGAAATTGAAAAGTTTCTACACGCAAACTAAAAACAAGCATGATTTGTCCAAGTTCAATTGGCATCAAAATAAATTCGCACTATTACCCTTAACAAAAAGTGTATCGCACCATCCAGTCTTGCGGGCCCAGTTTGCTCCATCGGAGACGTGCGTAGACGCGAAAATTAGAAAATAAGTATCGGCAGCGAGTCGATGATCCAGCAACGCGAAAAATTTAGATTTTCTAATTTAAATCATCTCCACAAAACTACTCCAGCGTGCCCATACTACTAGTACTATAATCCCCACCTGTGCCTATACCTGCAGAAGACTCAGTAAGGACTCCTCACCACAACACTTTCGGAGTTCATCTTCGTGAACAATCTTCCTACTGAAGAGAAGAAAAAAATTCACACGTTTCCACTCCACTACCGTTTGACCAACGCACACTATTTCCTCAGCGAAAAAAAAATACTAGATTTAAATTTAATATTTCATTTGATGTGAATTTAATGTTTCACTTGGAGTAAATTTAATTTTTCCTTTGACAATAATATTTCAAAAACAGGGAAGAGTGGAAAGCAAAGAAAAGGTACCTTTTACGGTCATACATGCTCTAACTAAACTATGGGGTCCCGAAAAGTCATTTGCCCACCTGAATTGGTCAGTAAAACAATCCTCCAGATATCCTTAAGATCGACCAATTTCTCGATGCTTATCTCGTCCACTGTTAATTTAAATCCAAATGTTTAACTGGTCCACTGTTAATTTATATCCAAATTTTCAATTCAATCAATCAATTTTTTTCAGAAGCTCACTCGCTTCATTGACTTCTGCTACCAGCTAGAGAGAGTCGCCATTACTATATTTCTCAATCCTTTTATTACTTTCGGATTAACGGACAACCATTTCAACTCAAGGTGTACCAACTCAAGTTCGTCGTTGACAACCCTCCATTTCCTTCATCCACTGTTTGGGTGCGAACCATAGATATAGAGAGCACTGGATCCACAACCGGTTGCGAGAGCCAAAGCAATTAGCAGCCTTTGCTAAAGTTGTGTGAAGTTGAGGTTTGAAGTGATATGTTTTCGTTTTTGCACTTAATTCACTCCGAAACACGTTCACTTTTATAAAGTTTTTAATTTTGAAGATCACGTGTACAAAACCGGCTCTTTAGTACTCTGTTTTTATTAAAAATTCATGAATTTTTCATCGGCTTTTACACTTGAGTTTTCTCGCCTCTTCATTAACTTTGACGATTGAGTTTTCTGTGAGAGTCGTTTGTTGTGTTGTACTCAAACGAGAGCATATATACTAACAAGCAATTTCACATAGAACAAATTTCGCATCTAACGGTAGTTAACGTAAAGACCGATTTGTGTATGTATTACGTGAAATTAGAGATCGATTTGTGTATGTATTGAGTAAAATTTATTTTCCTCTCAAATTGTTAGAAAGGAAAGAAAGAAATGCAAAATAATTTCTCTTATGTTATTTTACGTCCCTTTCTAATCGGAAAAACAGCTGGTGCAGTTGCTTGTTAGTATATATGCTCTGCTCAAACTGTTTTACGAATGATAACGAAGGCGCGATCATGTGCACGTGAAATGAAATTTTGTCGGTGTGCACGGGTGTCAGTGGGGAAAATGATTCTTCTGAAGAGAGGAAAGAAAAACCTGTCTGGAAACAGAGGGGAAGGAGAAGCAAAGGGAATTATATAGTTTTGAGAGCGTAAGTTATTTATAATTTATTTATGTGTAAAATTTTCTTCCCACATGGCCGAGAGTACAGATTCTCGTTGTTCGTCCATTTATTTATATGTCTTTGGTGCGAACCATTCTCCTTTAATTATTCCCAGCACCTATTGTTTGCCTGTCCTAATTGCACACAATTCCATACAGGGGCAGCCCAGCGCAAAAAGTAGGTCAGTAGGACGCATGTGTGTTGTGGTTTTGGCTGGGGGCCACCACGCACGTTGCATGATGATGCACGATGGATTTGCCCTAGTTTTGAGAAAAATTGTGTGACTTCAGTCGGCAAATTGAATGTGTTTTGGATGCGAAATTGCTGTCGTCACCACCACCGTTGTTGAGTGGTTGTGCTGCAAATGTACTGTCCTTTTGGTGCGTGTAGAAAAACTTTTTTGGGAAAGTGCAGATTTAAGGGTGGATGGAATAAGTGGAAAACGAACTCGAGTTGTACGAATTAGTGAAAATTATAGAAAATGTCGCTGATGCTGGGCCCATTTTTCGATGAGTGCATAAGATTTGGTAGTGTGGTAAATGTGAAAATTTGCATTGCATTGATAATTTGCATTGCGTTGCGACAACGTGAAAATAAAATTGCCTTCCGCGTTAATGTTTCGGTAGCAGCTGATCCTGTTGTGGCTGAGTTCTCATCTGAAAATTGGCCCCTTAATCTTCCTCTTAAGATAGGGTAGTTACCGCATAATAGATGATGCGTTTTCAATGGCCACGTTGTATTAAGAAGGACATGTATCAACCGGGACACTTTCTGTCTTCCGCTTCCTTGATATTTTGGTTGCTGCTGATGCAGTTGTGACCGTATTCTTGTCTATAACGTGTGACTAAAATTTCTCTCCAAATGAGCTTATCTGCCAGCAGTCACCTCGGAGTAGACTAAGGCTGTCCAGAATCGTTGACCTGTTGTGTATAGTTCATTGGCTTATTGCAAGATTTCACGTCTATAACCGATGAGAAGTCGGTTTAGATTTCCGCCAGAAAACCTTGAAAGAGACAAGAATCATTACAGATCTATAGGATTCACATGGCCAGCTTATTACAGTTTTATTATCGCTAAAACCTTCGGCTCGTAAAATATTTTGTATAACCCGTGGTTGTATTGATTACACCATTTGTTCCGTTCTCACTTCATTCCAATTAATTAAGACAGGGCCAATCTCTTGAAGGTGTTTAATATGTTTCATGCTTGAGTGAGGATCCATTTTTTATACGCGTAACATAACTTAGGTCTTATCACAGGCTTATACACTCGAACAATTTTGTTCCTGTAGATGCAGATAATCTTCAGAATTCAATATAACGTTGTATATACGAGCTATATTCTTGGGTATACTTCATTCATTCTCGGGGATTTTCATTGCCGTTCTTTATTGTTTTGATGCCTTAATACACAAGTTTGCCATTATTTTCGATATTGTAGTCACCATTGATATTTTGGATAATCGGGGTGCTTTTCATTAACTATTGATTTGTAGCCCAACTTGTTTTGCTTTGTTGTCTAGATTCAGGAATAATTATTTTGCGATAATTAACGATCGGGAAAAGATATTGACGTTATGCGAATAGAAAACTACTTGGCTTGACTTTTATAGGAATGTACCACTTTTATCAACAGGGAGCTTTCTTATGACGTATTTTAGAGGCAAATTAAATAACAATGGGGCCAGCATATCTCAGTGCTTTCATCCGATATTTGTGTGAAAGGCATTGGTGAGTTTGTTGTTGAAACAGACTAAGAAGGTTGTCGATCTCATTATTATTTTACTTAGATGGATTCGTTTGGAGTATTTAAGTGGATTAAGTCGATGTTTTCGTAAAGGACTGCCTCAACGGGCAAAAAATTTGTGGTACGCTGAACTGGCCCTGCCTGGTGACGAGTAAGCATGCTGGCAGGTAGTGTTGTGGCATCATTGCGCGCGTTTTTTTCACCAGCACACGATCCCAATACAAAATTTCACGCTTACGACCTACATGGAGGACCAGAGTCAGTAAATAATGCACAAAATGAGTAACTCTATAGGCATCAAGGCCTAGGTAATAAACCGAAAGGGATTACGTAGGAAAAACGACGATGAATATCGGGTTAACCACGTGTGAGATATAAGGTGAGTTCATCTTTGTCGAGGCCGATCACGGCCCACAAATAAGAGTGGGACATCTAGGTGGTAGGGGTCCCCCACGCACCTGTCCCAACCTGATCAAGGATCAAAATACGATACCTTGGTCCGTATCGGGTGTGGAAGGCCAAACATCCCGGCGAGAGCCCCTGTAAAACTGAAAAGAGGGTGAGCTTACCTGATGGCTAGCGCATGGGTGGAAAGGCTCATGAGTGAAAGGCCAGCCAACATCTATCAAGGAATAATTTAAACATAGTCACTTTGAATTCGGTACACTTCAATAAATTAATAAATATTTCACAAATGATTAGTCTCAGGCCTGTACCCGTCAATACCCAAATGGGCAATTTAAATATAAGCCTCCGTAATATGGAAATTTAAAATAGAATAGATCGATTGCAAAAAAATTGAAAAAAGGAAAGAAAAAGGGTACTAACCCACTCCTTCGACGAGCGCGGGGTGTACAAAATGTATTAACTTAAAAAAAAATTTTTGATGCACCCGTCGTTTGCCTTCTAAATGCCGTATTGAGTTACGTTATGTTGATTAATTGTATCGTTGAAACTGTTTATTTATCCGAACAATGCTTGAAAACATTACAATTTTAATTGTCCTTCTTATGATCATGCACATTCATGATCGCACATTTGACCATAAATGCTTGAATCAATTGACGTGAAATTTGTCAAATATACCCTCCGAAGTAAGAGGTGTAATAATGAAGTAATGAGGCTAATTCCATGAAAGCCGTATTCTACAACTCTGCCACCTCTTTCAAAATAGTCTCCTTGGGCAGCACGACAACGATTCCAGCGCGTTTTTCATGCTTCGTAACATTTTTGGAACACTTCAACTGGGATGTCCACAAGTACCCTCGTCACGACCGCCTGGATGTGCGTAATCGACCCAAAATGGCTTCTTTTAACCACCGATTTCGTTCTAAGTAACAAAAAAGTCACAGGGTGACATATCGGGCAAATAAAGCGTCTGTTGATTATTTTAGAGGCCAAATAATGGGACACGCTGATGACGGTGTTCTTTGGAACCATCTTCGCGCACAAGTTTTTCATCCCAAAATCGTCGGTTACAATTTGTCTGACTGTTTCACGGTTCACACCGGGTTCCGAGGTCAACATTCAAACTTTTGAAAATCGATCTTCACTGATTAGGGCACGCAGACGCTGCGCATTCGCGTCAGTCCACACCACGACTGGTCTCCCACTCCGCGCCTCGTCTTCCACGCTTTCTCGCCCCTCCTTAAACTCTTTATGCCACAAAACACCTGGGCACGACTAAGAGCACTTTCACCATGCACTGTTACAATTTTACCCGAAGCTTTTTCGCCCAATCTGAGTCAAAATTTTATCGCGACGCGTAGCTCTTGATTTCGTTTTTCCATTTTCATGGCGAGCACCACAAGTACACGTCTACTCGATACAGCAGGCGAACTAAAAAAGCTAAAGCAACAGTAAATATATCAATAGAGAGGAGAAGGATGCCAAAGAGGGGGACGGGAATTTCAAGGTAGCACGTTTACCACAAGTGCGGCAATAAAATCAGTGTCATTACTTAATTATCACACCTCGTTTGATAGTATGCAGGCTCAACGAAGGATGGAAGCTACATCGAGTGTTGCTCAAGGATCCACCCTTGATCCAGAATTATGGAGCATAACATACAACGAGCTATTTAGACTAGAGCTTTCAGATGAGTTTTTCCTGATCAGCTACGTGGATGAGTTTTTCCTGATCAGCTACGTGGATAATGTTGTGGTACAAGTTACTGGATGCACCTTCAAAAAAGCTTAGACTAGGTAAGCTAATACGCCGGGTAGGAGAGAGGTTCAGTCTAGCGCTGGAGAAAACTAAAGTTTTCATCCTGATGAAGAAAAGAATCATAGAGTGCGCACAATCAGTATTGGGGAAGCACCAGTTGAATCAAAACCATCACTAAAATATCTGGGGTTGCTGAACAACTCAAAGATGAGCTTCTCTGAACAAATCAGGGCAACGGTTGATAAAGCTGCTAAGGGACTTCCAACTCTGAGTTGACTTATGGCCATCGTAGGAGGACCCAACCCATCAGGATGGTAACTTTCGATGAGATCTGTAGAGCCAGTGCTACTTTATGGAGCATAAATATGTGGCAATACTATCAGCAAGAGATTGTACCGAAAACACTTGGCACTGGTACAGAAAAGAGGAGCTATGAGGGTTGCATCTTCATATCCGAGAGTTTATGGTTTGGTGTTGCTAGTCATGGTAGGCATGATATCCACGACCTTCCTCACAAGACAGCACTGAACTATCTGCCTACATCGAAACGAAGACACAAGGAAGACAGGAGGAGGAGAGACAGCGCTCACTCAATGATTGGTAGCCGTCCTGGATGGACAGCACAAAGGGAAAATGTATGTACACCTCATTCCTGATTTTAGATCGTGGCTTAATTGAATGCACGGTGACACTGACTTCTACCCGACCCAACTTTTAAACAGGCATGGGGTTTTTCAGGCCTTCTTGCACAATATTGGTAAGTCGTGGTCACCCGAATATTGGTTTTGCGCAGGAGCTCGACTTATGGCCATCAAGGAAAACAATGCCTACCACATTTTATTAAAGATGGAACAGGCTGTGCTGGTATTTTTACAAGAAGACAAGAGACGCCTCTCTAGATAGTCTAATCGGGGAAAAGCTTACATCGATTGACAAATGGGACCATGTGGCACATTATACCTGGGCAATCCTAAAAAGTAAAAGAAGATTCACAGGAGTCGGAGTTGGAGGGTCACTTTTCTAGCAATCCTTCTGTCCCCTCCCGCCCACGAGAGGAGAGATGCCAAAACTTGAGGGCGCTCCACAAGGTAGCAAAACAAGACCTGCTCGAAGAAATGCGTCAAGCGGTTCCAGGCTAGGGTCTTAGGTTAATGAGCGAGGTGTCAAGTGGGTTTTCTAGACTTTCTGTGCATCTCGGAGCCCTAAACTTAGGGTGTAGGTAGCCTTCACATTCCAAAAAAATATACATCTCAGTCCCATAGATCCCATACATAGCACAGCCTGTATCGAAATCAGTTGCTGGATATCTAGACTCAGCACCATTTAAGTCACTTTCAGGACTAAGAACATTAATCTAGAATATGAGCTAAGACTATCTTATGGTACACAAATATCCTACTACTGGTTCTCTTATGATGGAAGTTTACCTTCCACAAGTTTCACAACCTCTATTGAAAACATACTTGATTCCTTAACAGCAACTCCGCTGAAAAAACAAAAATATGTTTTAAGCTAAAAACTCGATCAACATACGAAAAAAATGTTGACACTCATGCAGCAAGTTCACTTAAGGCATTCATTTATTTCAAAGTATTCGTAATTTTGAAACTTAGGGACAGTGTCCTGCAATCTTACCAAATCAAATTATTTATCAAAATTTTATTCGACAGAAAATCATACATGAAGATCCTTTGTGGTACCTTTTATATAACTAAAATTATCAAGATTCAGCCAATGATAATGAAAATGCGTTGTGTTCAAAATGCTTGGTAGAGAAAAGTTTGAGCTCAACATCTTATTAGCTACTCAAATCAAAGTAAAATTATCTAGACCATTTTGTGTTCTCTCTTCTTGGAGTATGGAGTGTATAGGGTTAGTGTGACTTAATAACTTAACTCCTTTATATCTGTGAAAACGTCGGTACCCATCTATTTTCTCAAGCCAGTTTCAGTTCTTATAAAATTTAGAAATGATAATTTCGCATTGTCATTTGCTGGAAGATTTGATACATAAGGTCTTCCCTTTTTTGTTAGGGATACCATTGTGCAACTATAAAATACTTAAGATGTTTAGTGGGCTACGAAAAAACTTCATTTGTATATTTGTTAAGAATAGGTCGTCTTATTTGCTTGATTCTTTTGCTTCGTCATTGAGCCCTTAAATCAGAATCTGACCAATACTGTCTGTCTGTACATTAAATAATATCCAGCTTTTTGAGACTATCAGCATAGTAATCAAAACCACATTCTAACCTCACAACTTTTTATTTAAGATACAGTAAGCTTTGGAAAACAGAATTTATTATTTGCTCGATTTCTTATTTTATTTTGCAGGTAATACATATATACTTGTAGATATGAATACTTCTATAATAAAGATATGCATACATCGACTTCATACTCTATAATTAAAGCTATCTAGTCCATAGATATTGGATGAAAATCAGAAAGAAGAACACTTTCAATCCAATCCAAGTATTCAGAGACTCGCGTATATACTCCTGGTGTCGATCCTGCACAATTGACTCCGAAAGATGTCACACCAGCAATTGACTTGCGATAAGATAATCCAACATTAACTTCAAATTGTATAGGACCTCCAGAATCTGCCTACATTACACCATAGAATAAATACATTAAAAGATAATTTGGAAACTATTAATTCACACTTACTTGACATGTATCAGTCTCTGGAGCATGAGCGCACATCTGACCTCTGATAATTCCTCTCGGTATATCAGCTACAGCTGGAATGTTTTTTCTACATTCTTCAGGTCGCTGATATTTTAATACTCCTTGGTAAAGCACATTTGACTGTGGACCGCCAAAGCTTCTAGTTCCATACCCCATTGCTGTCAGATTGTCTGTTGGGATATCATAAGTATGCCAAATGCAAGCAGGCAAAATTTTTCGATCAGTTCTGGAATAATTCGATTTGTAGAAAAATTATAAAGCACTGATTTGAAGCTCGTACTCAAAATCTGGTGAAATTTTAAGCAAAGCAATATCATGGTATAGATCGACTCCTGTATAATTTGGATGATTGAAGACATTTGTGATTCTATAGTCCTTAGGATTTAAGTTCTTTTCGTTCTTATTCAAATCTAAATCACCTGTTCGAGCAGCATCTGGAGAAACACTAAAAAGACATGCTAATTAAAACGAACAATCCTCAAATTCAAAAATATACCCTTTAAGTGAAGTACAATGGGCTGCCGTAAGGATAAAGTTTGTTGTAACTACACTACCACCACATCTCCAGTCAACCTTTCCATCGGGACCAGTCCATCCAATAGCAGCCTATAACAACATGATTGATTAGCTTATCTTAAAAAATTTAGGGTTTTTTGTTTATTGTAAGGAGGTTAAAACCATTTATATTCTTACTATTTGACTCCCATACGCATGTAAATCTAGATTATCCACTAAAAACCTGCACTGCTATCCTGAAAATTTCGCCTGAAATGCTTTGACTCATTGTTTCTCGCTAAGATTCATTTCCCAGCAAAAGAGGAGGAGGCCCTTCCAACCTTCACATTACCAGTCGCTCTTTTTTGCGGTTAGGTCGCTCGAACGTTATATGCCACACAGTTCTATTTTTTAACTGATCTAAGTACCTCTTCGATGAGATAATCTAAAAAAAGTTCTCCTATTTTTAGCAAAGAGGTATTTATGCTGCCTATCCCCCCTGTGGCAGGTGTCATCTTATTCTACTGCGGAAAATACGCACTGAAGAAGCCGTAAATTACCAATCATATGCATGTAAGACTGTGAGCATCTCTCCTCGCTCAAAAGCTGGGTCAAAAAGAAGCCACAACCTCAGATCAGAAACATGGCCCATCTCCCCTTTGTGCCATTCTTGGATTATATTCAATCGCTTGGTGAGTATTAGTAGTCTGTGTGGTCTAGTGGTTAGAGCATGAACGCATAAGCCGAAGGTCCCAGGTTCAAATCTCGTTGGGAGCAACGTGATTTAGTTCAGGGGATTTTTCGGACAGGCTACGAGTGTTCACTCAGTGGTGATATGTACTGATTTAATCAGATCATACCATATCTGAGCAAGCACACGGGAGCATGGTACTGACCAAACCAACTTCCGAAAAAATCAATACGGTCATGAAAATGAGATACTCTAACTTTCTCTAAGCGAAGGCCCGAGAGGGACTGTACTGCTACAAAGAAGAAGAAGTGAGTATTAGCATTATTCGTACTCAGCTGCCTATTTGTTGCCTTTGTTATTATGTGTGCTGATTTAATGTTTCTAGTGAAGACGTAACCAGCCGCACCAACTCAGACACCAATATGAAGGTGCAATACTCAATACTCCTCATTGCTGCACTTGTGCTGGGTGTTTTCGATACAACTCCATCGAATGTTTTGTAATCAAAGCATAAAATGTGGACTTTTATCTTTAGCCAATTATGTTTTAACTCTACAAACAGTTTTTGTGAATTTGAACGTAATCAAGTCAAGTAGGCAGGGAGTGCTCGTAAAAAAGGGCTTTGTAACCATCCTAAGGTTTGCAACAACTTTTTTGATAACATGGACCGATGACTAGAATAATGCGCCCATCAATTCTACAAGAAATCGTTCGAATTTATCCAAAAGACAGAGGGTTTCCCTCAAAATCACATAAAAGCCGTCTTTTGTTCCAGCTTAAATAATTTTTCTAAATGGTCTGCCAAAACAGTGTACACATAAAGATCTACCTCTGTTATTTTTCTTCAGATTTTTCGATCCACGGGTATCCAATCACGAGCCAGACAAATATTTTTCGTGTTAGCCCCCTCTCCTGCCCACTTCATTTACCGGTGATGCCATTTCAGAACCTTTCGGGTTATGCCATACTTGACTATGCTTGGTGAAAAAAATTAAGGAGTTACATTCTCTTCTGAGGAGACCCCCTTGAAATTTTTTTCGAATCAAAAAGTTCATTACAGCATTACGTCTGAGCTTTTAGCAAACATAGTTTGATGGTAATTTTAAAATAAAAGTTACGTTGTTTCCTTTACGACTATATTTATTTATTTTTACAGTAAATACGTATTTCTTCATGGAACATCCGGTCTTCTTCAGTACTCTAAATTATTTTCCCTATTGACCTAATATTTACACAACTTGGTTTTCTCTACAACAATCATAAACTTAAACCTTATCACTTTACAAACAATGAATCTATTAATTTCCGGTTCGCAGGTACTTTTCCAATTTCAATACTTTCACATATATCAAGTTTACTGCACCTTAATCCCTCTTTAACTACCCTGAGGTTTTCCATGGTTATCGCATGTGCTTCGCTTATGATATGCTCAGCAACTGATGATGTCGCACTATTATTCTTCTTGTTCCTTATGCTGGCGGCTTCTTTAACATGTTCTTCAAACCTTGTTCATGCTAAGCGTTTAATTTGACCCACATATACTTTTTCACAAGCCGGACACGTAATTTTGTACATCACGCTTTTTTCATCCTTGAGTTTTCGATCTTTTTCGCTGCCCAACAGTGCGTTAAGCTGCCGCCTATGGTTCGCGCTGATGTTTTCATAATACAATTGCCAATCGTCCATACATTGTCAAGCGCAAGTGTAGAGTGGTCATACCATCCACTCTACGCTTGCATACAGAGTCCATCAATTTATAAGTTTGAAATAGTGCTGTCATGCTGTTTCTCCTTATTTGTTTCTTCTTCTAGTTTATCATATTTTTTATGGTTATGTATTCATATCCATTCAATTTCGCTGTGTTGATGATGTAGTGCTTTTCCCTAGCGTATCTCGCTGCCGTTAATGGAATGGTAAGCAATCGATGGCCCAGACAGCTATTCGCTGCTAATTTTTGGGGTTACGTGTGCCCCGAGGTTGTCGGAATAGTTCTTTGAGAGTAAGTTGGTTTAGGATTAATGTTGGATTCCAACCTTCCCTCACTACTAATAATCCACGTATCCTAGAAGGGGATACGATCCTCTACCCCCATTTCCATGCTGAATTTTATGTTGTTATGAATGCTATTCAAGTTAATAATTAGTTCATTTTTTTTTTCTTTGGTGACTTTCGCTATCATACCGTCAACATATCTATAACATATTCGTGGCATCCATTCGTTCTCTTCAATGATCTGTTCTATGTTTGACATAAACATTTCCGCAAGCAATCGTGATAGCGGATTCTTCATTGCTAGCTAAATAATTTTCATTCATGCATAGATTTGCTAATTTTCCATACTTCTCCTCCATTCTATTGAGATGTTAAAGTTTTCGTGCCATTTGACGAATTGGAATATCGCCTGTTTTGTCGGTGTGCTTGGAAACAATCTCTGCACATCAAAATACACTAACACTTCGTTATCTATAACTGTCATATTTCGCAATTCACTTATTAATTCTGATGAATTTTTTATTGGTCTCACTCCATATGAACTCCCTCATTTTTTGCATTCACTGGTTATCCATTTTACAATATGCTCGAACCAATGGGCAGCAGCAGGAAAAGGCAGCTTAAAGCACTGTTGGGCAGTGAAAAAGATCGGAAGCTCAAGGACGAAACAAGCGAGATATACAAAATTACGTGTCTGGTTTGTACAAAAGTATATGTGGGTCAAACTAAACGATTAGTTTGAACAAGTTTTGAAGAACATGTTAAAGAAGCATAAAGAACAAAAAGAAAAATCGTGCGCGATTATCAGTTGCTGAGCATATCGTGAGCGAAGGACATGCGATAACCATGGAAAACCTCAGGGTAGCAATAAACTTGATATATGTGAAAGTATTGAAATTAGAAAAGTACCTGCGAACCGGAGATTGACTGGAGATGTCGGAAATAGTAATTCAAAATTAATAGATTCATTGTTTGTAAAGTGATTGGGATTAAGTTTATGATTGTTGTAGAAAACTTATTTAGAGTATTGAAGTTCTGTGTCGAAATACGTATTTACTTTAAAAATAAATAGGTAAAGTCGTAAAGAAAGCAACGTTAATTTTATTTTAAAATTACTAGTAAAGTTCAACTATCAAGCTTCCGGTGGATTCAAAAAGTTAACTATATTGTTTGATGATTCAAGCCACTCCATGTTCTTCCTTCGAAAAATTGTTGTGACGTACGAACGAATAGATGAACGGACAAGCGGAGAAACAGGGAGGAACGTATATCAATAACCTTTTGTAAAAATTTGTTTTAAAAAGCCTTAAAAAACAACAGTAGGTGCTGTGATCTTACGAAGCTGAATCCTATAAAAAGGTGATTTTTGTTTCTGAGCAACTATAGTTGGCAGAACCAGGCCCGTGTTTCTATTATGCTTAGATAGAGCCATTAAAATATTGTTGCTTGTGAAAGAGTTCACGCAATGGGAACTTTCCAGAGATTGACTGTGCAACTTGGTAATTGAACATGGACAAGAATGCGTGCAGTTGCCGAGCATAAAATTTTCATAAAGAAAGAGACAGTAACATGATACCATTCCACGTCAAAGATGAAAACGCTCATGTTGTGAGAGAAACTCTTCAAAATGATCGACGGGCGAGAGTATCATGTGTAATGGGAGCTATCAAGCCACCCTTACAAATGACGTACAGTTCCATAAATTGTATGTGTGATGGCTCCGAAGTCTTTTCGTCGTTAATCAGAAGTCAAAGCAAAATACGACTGTGAGTGCGATCAAGTTGATACGCGGTAAAGACATTCTGAGTGATAGTGAAAAGTGATTAATCTGAAAATCATTTTCGGTGATATAAATAATTTAATTTTTGATAAATGAGTATTCAGTTCCAATGAAAAGACAGCTTTTACTTTTGTGGAAAATTGAGATTCTAAGCCGCACACATAACACGCACTACACTGGGGCCAGAAGTGAAAAGATTCTTACAGAAGTTAAGACAAGTGAACATTTTCATTGAAGTTAAAGGAAAGTTACGAGTATTTAGGAAATGAACAATTAAACATGAAATGCAGATTTTGAAACTTTTAACCTAAGATATTAAGGTGAAGTTGATCACGGGCTTACTATAAGTTAATGCAGAACTAACAATCTTCCGACTTAACACAGATGATGAACAAAGAAACAGGAAAATTTGAGTCTGACCTCAACCAGATACTAGAACAACAATCAACAAAATTAGAAAAACAGTCAATTAACATAGACCAAAAATGCCACCAACAGTCGGTCAAAGCAAAAGCAAATATAGTGGGAGCTGCAGCAAGCTAATCAAAAAACGATTATCGAAGGACGCATTGGTATATACTTTCTGCTTCGAAACGTCAAAAGGTTACTCGTTTGAGTAACACAGCTTGGATTCGAGAGCTGGTGACACAAAAATGTAGATACAAGTGTTAATGGCACACCTAAATGCTGGGATTGCAGCCAGAAAGAATTTCTGAAAAGAGACTGTCACAATGGAAGAATACAAGCTATTTTTCAGCGTTACTGAAATCCAGAACCAAGAACTAGATCTCTACAATCCGAGGGGGCTGGGAACCATGTCAAGCCTACAAATACAAATTTACTTGTTTCGGAAAAAGTCGATTCGGAATATTAAACTCTAACTTTTTACGCGGCCGTAACAAGATCCATACTGCAAACAGACCTAGTGAGGCACTGTTGACATACAATAGCAAGATATTTTAAATATAAACTGTTATGGGCGAAGCTATACCCATGTACAAATAAATTGTTCTCAAGATCAGATGAGAAAATCTGTGATTCTGACATTGATTTCTGGTCGCAAATGTCATGGATGACTGCATCCTATGAACAAATTTCAAACAACTGAACGGTTTCATGTTTGATTTGGACCCATAGTATTATAATGACGAAATATTGAGGTCTTAATAGAAGATCCTAGTGACATGAGACGCATAAGCCGAAGGGCCCAGGTTCAAATCTCGTTGGTGAACAATGTGATTTAATTCAGGGGATTCTTCGGACAGTCTACAAGGGTTCGCTCAGTGGTGATATGTACTGATTTAATCAGATCATATCATAGCTGAGCAAACACACGGGAGCATGGTACTGACCAAACCAACTTCCGAAAAAATCAATACGGTCATGAAAATGAGATATTATAACTATCTCTAAGCGAAGGCCCGAGAGGGGCTGTAGTGCTAAAAAAGAAGAAGAAGTGTCAAAATTTACAGAAGTAGTAGAAGTAGTGCCGTACTGACATACCACAACCTTCTGAGAGTATTTTATGGGCCAGGATTGATGGTGGTCCACCAATCCTCTCTGACCGATCCAACGCAGACACCTGCATTTAGCAATTTGATTCTGGGACAATCCCTTACAAGAACCAACCATAGTGATTGCGTTCTGACCAGGGTTCTTAGTATTTTGGATCCTATCATAAGAATCAAAGCACCAAGATACGGAGCACAATTGATGGACGAAACCTATATAGTGGTGTCAGTGAATTCGAACGAACTCTATTAGCGCCGAAGCTACTCATGTAAATATCTGATATAGTTCCCGAGTATTTCGACATTTTTCCTGTAGGCCCTGATGATCGAAACGTGAACAATTACGCTAACCAAACCAATTCCATAAAAAACTTAGACGACTTTTTTGCACTAAATAACTATTAGAGAGCACAATGATCACGGATATGGAAAACTAAGAAGTCGTTGAGTCTTCGGAAAATCCATAAACCTCACCAAGTTATAGTGATGAAAAAAGATGGACGAGTTCGTTTCTTTTGTCGACCATAAACAGCTCAACTATATCAAGAAAAAAAAAAGTTACCTACTTCTACGAGACAATGACATCATGGACACTTTATCCGACGTAAAATGGTTTTCTACACTCGATCTCAGGAGTGGCTACTAACAGGTTGGAATCAACAAAAAGAACTGAAAGAAAAGCGCATCCTTAGTTAGTACTGGATTATAGCAATTTATAATGAAGCGAATTGGGCTTTTTTGCAATACTGCAGCAACTTTCAAATGCCTAATGGAATAGTGTAATGAGAGCTAAGCAAGAAAACCTGCTTGTAGATAGATAACAACAACGAACCCCAACAACGAAGTTTTCTCCGTCTAACAACCTACTATCGAAGATTAGCCAAAGAATTTGTCAAAATAGTTTTTCCATCAGCCAAATCAGAATATTCATACGAATATCTGGAATGAACCCATTTAAGCTGCCTTTGAGACATTCAAGGAAAAGCCATGTGAATCAACCAAGCTAGCGTATCCAACTCCCAGAAAAAAAAATTGTATTGGCCACCAGTAGGATTCAAGCAGTACTCTCTCATTAGATTGGTGGCATAGAATATGAATTTTGCAGCCGAATTCTTTGAAGTAGAGAAAGGAACTTCTACGCTAAAGGCAAACAAGCTGTTCCATTACTAACAAGTGGACAGAAATTTGCTCTTTGCACAGAGATTCGCTTCTTGAATGGACCATGCTGGTAATCGCCAATTATTTCAGCAAAGAGCCTACAATGGACGCCATTCACATTATCACCTGCAAAAGAATTATCTTAGTCAAAAAGATTGTATTAAATTGAGTCGCATTCTGAGAGATAGTATAGTGGAAAGTGATTATTTGATAAACATTTTAGGTGGCTTAGTATTGTGATTGTGATAAATAAAATTGCTACTTGAACTGAAAGACAGTTTTTACTTTCATGGGAATCTCGAATTGTAGGCCGCGCATCTAAGATGCGTATCAGTTTATATATATATCTATCGAAATTCCAGTTCGAATTCCAATTCAAATATTAAAATCCTATTCGAATATGTAAATAACCTCTTGCTCAATTCCTATCTACTAAAAGATCTCATTACACGTACGACGTGCGCCAGAACAATATAATAAACAAAAACAAAACATCTGTCTCTAATTTCATTTGACCATGGCGATGCAATTGTCTTCACGCTGAAAGGCAAGTTCATTGTTGGTATCTAAAGGGTGTTAGATTACGACTGCATTGAACTTGACTTTGACTTTGCGGATGCATTATCTTCGCGCTCAAAGACAATACATTGTTTATAGAAGTGTCAGTTTACAGTCAACAGAAAGATTTTCGCTTTATGCATTTGGATTCCCGTATGGAGAATCCAATGGATACGAATAGATTTATTTTTTATGAATAAGATAGAATACACATGAGGATATGTATGGATAGGTTTTTATGAATAACTGGTAATGCACATTTTTTACGAATAGTTTAGAACGCTCATCGCTGATTAGTGCATTTCCGATGTGTAGATTTTTTCTTAATAGATTTACGCATGTGAGGTGTTCTTCGTCTAGATTTGAAGGAATGCATATATGTATTGTACAGTTTCATGCAAAGCACGTTCTCCTTACCAATGCATTTTTAGCATAAGAGTTTTTTCATTACAGTTTTCTTATGGACTATAGATTTTTAGCTTGTCAAGATTTTTGTATAAATAGGCTAAGGGAAAGTAAAGAAAATATAGTCGTTTCATATACTTTAAACTGGCCACTCGCCTGGTATATTTATTCGTAAACTGGCATTGCTGCCTAAATTAATCTGGCTTTATAGCCTAACAGTCTGGCATTCTGCCTAAACCAATTAGATATTCAATCAGGCTTATAACGCCTAGTATTCCGGCACTCGTTTGCCTCTACTACATGCGCACCTAGACGCTATATTAATCTCTAGTTAAGCCACGACATTTTAGCTCCTAAACTTATACCTCTAACACAACAATATATATATATATATATATATATATATATATATATATATATATATATATATATATATATATATATATATATATATATATATATATATATATATATATATATATACATATACGAGGTGTGTTCAAAAAGTATCGCGAATTTTGAATTTTCGCGGGTTACGTATATTCGAATTTCGATTTTTTTGCGGCGTTATGTTGGTACTCAAGTCTGTCACTTATGCCGTTAAGCTCGGCCATTTTGAATGTTCACTTGATTGGTGATAGCTGCTTTACTTGCACGTGTTTTCAATCGTCTTCGATTTTTACTTATTCAAAAAATGGATCAAAGAACGTGTATCAAATTTTGTGTGAAAAACGAAATTATGTGCGCGGATGCATTCCGAATGTTGACTGTGGCATACGGAGAAGCTTCCTTGGACCGAAGCAACGTGTATCGGTGGTACAAAATGTTTTTAGAAGGCCGAGAAGATGTGAACGACGAAGAGCGTGCCGGACGCCCGAGCACTTCAACAACAGACGAAAAAATTAATGAAGTGGAGAAAATGGTATTGGCGAATCGTTGAATCACCGTTAGAGCAGTTGCTGAGGACCTAAACATATCGATTGGCTCGTGCCATTTGATTTTTATCAACGATTTGGGCATGAGACGGGTCGCCGCGAAATTCGTACCAAAATTGCTCAATTGCGACCAAAAACAGCAACGCATGAACATTGCTAATGAGATGTTAAACTCTGTCCGCGACGAACCAAATTTGCTCCAGAGGGTCATAACTGGTGACGAATCGTGGGTTTATGGTTATGACGTGAAAACCAAAGCTCAATCATCTCAATGGAAGCTGCCCCATGAACCAAGACCGAAAAAAGCAAAAAAAAAAAGCAATCCGCCAGAAACGCCCGGATTTGTGGGAGAACAAAAATTGGCTTTAGCGCCACGATAACGCCCCTGCTCACACATCGTTGCTTGTGCGCGACTTTTTGGGCAAAAACAACACACTAATGATGCCGCAGCCACCGTATTCCCCAGATCTGGCCCCCTGTGACTTTTTCTTGTTTCCTAAACTGAAGAGGCCCATGAAAGGACGACGTTACGCTACGCTTGACGAGATAAAGACGGCATCGAAGGAGGAGCTGAACAAGATTAAAAAAAATGATTTTTTGAAGTGCTTCGAAGATTGGAAAAACCGTTGGCACAAGTGTATAATATCTCATGGGGATTACTTTGAAGGGGACAAAATAGATATTCATGAATAAATAAATAATTTTTGAAAAAAAACAAAATTCGCGATATTTTTTGAACACATCTCGTATATATATATATATATATATATATATATATATATATATATATATATATATATATATATATATATATATATATAGATATATATATATATATATATATTTATATAAAATAATGTTGTAGAGCTTAGCTCCAGCAGATCTGGATTTAAGGGGAATATATATGATTTGGTTGTATTGCAGCTAACTGGACGGATCAAGGGCCAAAGCGTGGTACTGACCATATCACAAAAACCATTTGAATTATCTTCACCAGGCATAATGTGGACGTCCTTCCAATTACGTTTCAGCGCTTGACTGGTCCACTGCAGCGTTGTCGAAAGTAAAATTGTTTTGCACTACTGTGCTTTGATTTTCTTTCGCTGATTGTTGGTTTAGAGCTGCACATCACTAAAAATTTTTGGGGTTTTGTACAAAAATATTGAAATCCCGATCTGTATGTCACAGCAGTTTTTGTCCGAAACTGAAGAAGCTGAGTGAGATATAGTGAGGCAACCCTTAAAAAAAAATGTTTGCTGTTGGTAGTCGAGTAGGGTGTCATTGAAAAGATCATAATGAGATCTTTTCAAAAAAGTTTTAAAATGACCTTATCAGTACTGAGGGGAGGAAGGGGAAAGGTATGCAATTTCCACATACCCTCCTCACGATTGGACACCTTACATCCGAAAAATCTGAATAAAACCACGAACATAACCCTTAATGAGTACAACAACAAAAAATTCGTCAGAACTTTGTCATTATTACTATGCCTTATCAATTTTACATTTCTATGAATAAAACCGTAACGGTATCCCTAAATTCAATGAAGATTAGTACGCATAAGATTCACTAGCTCTTAAATTTTGAAAAAGAATGAATATTATTTATCGAAGTTATTTACAGTGGTTTGAGTGTTCCTGTACTATGTACTATGCAACATATCCCCAGTATTACTAAAGAACTATATAGGTATGGAACAATATGCGCATTTTACGGACTCAGACATTATGGGTTGGCTAGGAGTTGCATGAAAGTTTCAAGGATGATGGTGTCATGAATATCTTTGAGAATTTGTTCAACTAGTGACATCAGTACTCGTAAAGCAAAATGGCGCCTGTTTTAAATGAGAAGATTGAATAAATTTGTGTTAGGTTTCCCCATCTTCAACATTTAAGGTACATGATAAAGGGTGATTCATAACAAGTATACACATGTGAATGGGCCTTAACTCTTATTTATCACCAACTTCAGGTCCATATATTGACAGATTATGACAGTTTGGTCTTTTACAATCCTAACCATGGTGTCATACACATCAGCTGAACGTTTTATTATTGTTAAAACTTTTTACAAAAATAATGAATCGCCAGGGCAAACATTTCGCGCTCTACGTGAAATCGAATAATTTCACGACCCATAAATTGGCCGGGGAGATTGTGTGATTTGACTCCTTGTGACTTCTTCTTTTGGGGATTTCTGAAGGATCGTGTTTACACTGATGCTCCCCAGACTACTGAAGCATTAAAAAACAATATTCGAGCCAACATACGCCTAATAACGCCGGAAATGTGCGAAAATGTCATCGAAAATTACAATCATCGTTTGTAGTCTGTAAAGCAGCACGAGGTGCACATATGCCCGAAGTAATGTTTCATATCATAGTAGTCCGCGTGGCTTAGTGGTTAGAGCACTAAGCCCGTAAGCCGAAGGTCTCTGCTTCAAGTCTCGTTAGCGTCAATGAGATTAAGTTCGACTGGTTCCTCGGACGGACTATAAGCCTGTTCAGTTATGATACGTGGTGGTTTAAATCAGAACGTATCGCAGCTGGGTGGACGTACACACGACCAAAGCGTGATAATGATCATATCACCTTGTGGAGTGCCGATACATTAGATCATGACAATGAGATACTCTAACTATCTCTAAGTGAAGGCCCGAAAGGGGCTGTAGTGCTACGAAGAAGAAGAAGAATGTTTCATATCTTCATATGTTTGTAAGGGACCAAATTTTCATAATAAATAAACATTACAGCTCAATCTTCACAAAAACTATGTTTTTTTTCGACAAAAATGTGTACACTTCTTATGAATCACCCTTTATTAATGCTTGATTGAATTTATGCATAAATGCCTGAAGATTAGCATTTACAATTTAGAGGTAAAACAAATCGAGTAAGTAGGAGAGTGCTCCTACGAGAAGGGCTTTGTAACCATCCTAGGACTCGAAACAAATTTTCTGATGGCATGAATGAATCATTCACATTTATCTAAAATGAATGAATCATTCACATTTATCTAAAAGATGCAGAGTTTCTTTCATAACTACACAACAGTCACCATTTTATTCAGCCAATTGTACATGCTCAAATTATAGACTATAACTTATATTTTCATGGAAACCCGGAGAAAATAAGAGTACCTAGGTCGATTTGAAATATGTATATATATATATATATATATATATATATATATATATATATATATATATATATATATATATATATATATATATATATATATATATTATATAAAATAATGTTGTAGAGCTTAGCTCCAGCAGATCTGGATTTAAGGGGAATATATATGATTTGGTTGTATTGCAGCTAACTGGACGGATCAAGGGCCAAAGCGTGGTACTGACCATATCACTTTTCTCGAGTGCTGATATATTCGATCAAGATAATGGAGTACTCAACTATCTCTAAGCGAAGGCCTGAAAGGGGCTGTAGTGCTGAAGCAAAAAATAGGGTGATTTGATGAAAATGAAAAACAGTTTTTGCTTACCATATGAGGCTGCTCGCCAGCAAGAGTTTTCCGTCCTCCAGCAAAAGCCACAAAAGGTGGTTTGTCTCTCGGATGATAATGCTCACAAACTGAAACAGAAGACATTGCTATCTGAATTAATTTAATCAAAACATGTAAAAATGTGTAAGCAGCATTGAAGGAAAATGTTCAGTGGATCTAAATACAAGGTTTGTCAAAAAAGTAGTCGACTAGCGTTCATATTTGATGTTGATGTTGTAACTTTACGTCATCCGGCTCATGATATCTTTCAAAGCAGTTCCGATATGATTGAACATCATACTCCCAGCAGTGTTTCCACACCCTTAAGCCTTCCTGAAGTTAAATTTGGGATCTTCCAGGGCAGTGCATTCATCTAAATTGTTTTAATGTCGTCCAACTGATGTTTTCTGAGAGGCAGTTTCAATCTTAAGACCAGTAAAAAGAGATAATGTTCAATTTGTCTTGTTTGACTTAGTAGCTAATGTTATTCTACTGCGCAGTTGTAAATACAACGAACGCAGAAAATTCTTTACGAATAAATACACGCTGCGCACGAACCAAGGCGTTCCATTGGCTACAGCAGCATCCAAGGAGCTTGTGAAGAAATACCGGTCATGCCGCTCGAACAGCCTTGTGAGAAAATATGAGCAACGGATCGGATACTTTCCGGACAGCCATTTTGTGAGATGCTCCCCTAATCTGTGAAAAATAAATTATGATGAAATTGCTTACAATATTATACCCTAATAAACCTTGACAAAAATAATAAAAATGCGCCATTTATACTTAAGCTTCCGGTAGTGGCACATTAATATTGTCAAGTGATCCAGTTCGCGGCCGATAATTTTAATGTTCCGGGAAAGTGAAAACGCACTGTCTTTTGAATTAAGTTTAAACAGTTTATTTACTAACTCCCAATCATGCTGCAACTTCGGAGACCTACCCTCCCACCGTTGGAGATTATATAGCCACAACAAGTCATCTTGCTGGAAGCCAGTAGAATTTGCCTTCAGATCGTAATGGGTCTTCATGCGGTCAAAAGCCAATTTAAGGTGTTTTCCGACTGTCCGATGTATTTGGTTCAACCATTGCCTTAGCTCACTTGCGTACTTCGAAATCGTAAACTAATGATTCAAAGTTTCAGCGTTGATCCGAATGTAGTCCACAAGGTACGTCGTACCTATTGCCCAATTTAACACTATCTGTTTGGCCACAGTAGTTGCTTCCTGGTTGGAAGTGGGATAGACCTCGGGCCACTTGCTGAAATTATCGGCCACAACCAGCGTGTATCGATTACACCATTCGGATTCAGGAAAGGATCCTACGATGTCAACAGCAATCCTTTCAAGCGGTACATCCACGTTGTAGGTTTGCATTTATCCTCTCAGTCGTCGCTTTGGACCTTTGATGGAAGCGCAAATTTTGGATCTACGACACCAGTCCTCTACGTCTTCTCGAGCCAGTAGAACCTTTCCCACGATTTCGCTAAGGTCTTGTTTACACCAATGTGGCTTCCCGAGGATCCTTCGTACATTTCCTTAACCATATCGTGAATTCAGTTTTTGGGAAGTATAGTTTGCATCCTATAGGAGCTGCTATCCGCCGTTTCCCATTTCCGCTTGAGTATGTCACACTCCACCTGAAGGGAGTTTCATTGTACCAAATAACTTTTCAGAGTTGCGCCATGCATCGAAACGTCGTTCTACTCAGGTCGCCCAAGTTGTCTCCTTTCATACGAGCAATGGTCCGATATGTTAATCTCCTCCAATGACCAATCTTCATCTAATTCGGCCGTTATCACTCGGCTCCGTTTCTTCAATTCATTGGCAATGCTTGCAGTTAGCTGGACATGGACGACGAGATAGGGTGTCAGCATTCCCTTCCAATGAACAGTTTTGTAGTCATATGACTGCAATCTTTTGATCCATCTCGCATCTTGTCCCTCGGGGGGAGTTAAGCGGCCATCTCAGCGATGCACGGTCTGCTCAAAGAACAAATTCCTGGCCTTATAGGTACTTGAGGAACTGCTTGGTGGCCTCTATTGTAGCCAATAGCTCCTTCCTCGTCTTGCAGTAGTTCTTCTCACTTTTTGAGAGAACTCGAATGTAATACGAGAGGACTTTTTCTTCACCATCGATCTGCTGGGAGAGTACAGCTCCAATCCTGCCGTTGCTCGCATCGGTGTCAACTACAAACATTTTTCCGAGTTTCGGATATGCCAGCACGGGTGATTCACACCGCTTCTCCTTCAAGGTCTCAAAGGCTGCCCGGCATTGTTAATTCCAGACTTACGGACGACTTTTCTTGGTTAGCTGATGGAGACACTCAGCTATTTAGGCAAAGTCTTTGACGAATCTTCGATAGGTAGAAAACTTCGTAGTTGTCGCATGTTGTTCGGTGTTGGCCAACTTTTCACGGCTTCAATTTCCTCAGGGTCTATTTGGACCCCTTCTGCTGATACAACGTGTCCCAGGTATTTTACTTCAGCTGCAAAAAGGGTAGACTTGTTGGGACCAAGTTTCATATTCGCTAGTCGGAATCGGGAGAAAACCTCTTCTGAGTTGCGCACATGCTCTTCGAACGTTCTCCTGAAAACAGTGATGTCATCCAGGTACACCAAGCAGGTCTTCCAGGTTAGGCCTCGTAGTACGTATTCCATCAGGTGTTTGAAGGTGGCTGGAGCATTGCAAAGCCCAAATGGTATCACCACGAATTGCCACAATCTGGTCCCTACTGCAAATGCCGTCTTCTCTCGGTCCTTCTTGTCGATTCCTGCCTGCCAGTAGCCACTCTTGAGATTGAGTGTAGAAAACCATTCTGCGTCGGCTAAAGTGTCCATGATGACGTCGATGTGGGGAAGCTGGTAGCTATCTTTCTTAGTGGCGTCATTAAGCTGCCTATAGTCGATATATAAATGATTGCTACCATCCCTTTTTTTACAAGAACTACTGGCGCGACCCATATACTGACGAAAGGTTTGATAACACATTGTTTTTCCATATCCGAGATCAGTGTGCTCACTACTTCTTGTTTGGCTATAGGAAGACGTCGCGTTGCTTGTCGAATCGGCTTGGCTTCCTGTGTATCTATGACGTGAGTTACCATAATCGTTCGGCCTTGGTCATCCGGGCTTGTTGAGAAGATTTCACTGTACTTGTGACCAGATCAGAGGCTTGCTTGAATAGCTGCACTGCCAATCCGGTCTGCTTGAATATTGCAGACGTGAATTCTCGGGCTTTGTCTGGGTCTTGCCCCCTTTTCCAATGATGGTCGTGAGTGGCTTCCAAAGAGGTGATGGTGGAAGCAAGCTGACAGCTGCCGATGACTTCTCCCGCTTTGATGCTTGCGGTTGAGTCTGCGGTGTTATGGACTCTAACCAGCACATATCCGTTCCTTATAGATCTTAAAAGGCTTCGCCCTACAATCGAATTGGGCAATGCGGACGTCTTCGTTGGCTCTAGCAGATAAGATCGGTGGTCTCCAGAATCATCATCAAGCTTGGCCCATGTCATGCACTCGGGAGAATACGGAACATCAGTTTCGGTACATACTACTACATACTTCGACATTCTGCCATTTCAATACCCGTTTGCCCAAATCCAACGTGATTTCATGTGGTCGCAAAAATCCTTTCCAATAATGCAATCATCCATAATATTCGCGACCAGAAAATTATATGGAGGTTGGCCTCTCTTTGGATAGGCGCAGTTTCTCCCGTAGCTGTCCATAGTGAGAAAGCCCGGCCCTTGTGAAGTAGTTGTTGCCTCACTAGGTCTAGTCGGATAATTAGTCGGGTTGCACCAGTGTCGATTGTTATGGTGCAATGCTCTTCGACAATTTGACCCGGAAGGCAAAAGTCTGCTTCTCCCCGATGTCGTCTTGGCACGGTGGTGGTGGTCCTGGGGACGTCGATTCTCCTAGCCAACCTCTCTGGATGATTGCTGCCGCTGCTCTTGCTACATCAGGGCATTTTCTGTTTCCTTTAATTTTGGTGTTTTTGCTTCTCCCTTAAGCTCCATGGTTGATTCATTAATTTTTAACTGTAAGCTTCGTGATATTCTAATTATTTCGGCCTTTATTTTTAGTCCGCCAGTTTTCACGTCACATTTCACTATTGTGCACTTTAAAACTTGTTTAATTTTCCACTTTCAAAATTTTCATTCTAACTTCTGACACCACTGCCGCGTGTTACAGTTTGCAGCCGATAATCTTAATGTTCCAGGGAAGTGAAAACAGACTATCTTTTTAATTAAGGTAAAAAAATGTATTTAATGTTTCTTCAGAAACTATTGAAGCAATAAAGCTCGAACTATGTAAAAAGATCAGATTTGGTGTTCTCCCAAAAGTTTAGGTCATCAAATATTTTAAAATTTTCACAACGAGGTGGCCCTTAACAAATTTTCTCTTCAAATGCAGTGGAACAGGGTATCAAATGAAAGGTCTTATCACTTTCAGAATCTGAAAAGTCATTTTTTGCATCAGGGTGCCAAAGGGGAGGCAAAACGTACGTACAATATTTATTTCTTCTCCCCTCGCGATTCGACACCTTTGAGCCGAAAATCAAAAAAAGATCACGAAGGTAGGTCTTTGTGAGTAAAAGGGTAACATATACACACGGAATCAAAATTCATTCAACTCTGTTAATAATAGTATGATTTGTAAATTTTACATTTCTGCAGAAAAGCAAAACGGTGTCTAAGGGATAGATCCTTAAAATTTTACAGTTATGTAGGTTGCTATAAAACCCTTATGCCTACGAAAATTCATGGAAACTAAACCATAACCTACTGTGTTATCACCATATGAAATGTATGGAATTATATCAATAATAACACGTGTCGATGATTAATACATATTTCAAATCGACCTAGGTACTCTTATTTTCTCCGGGTTTCCATGAAAATATAAGTTATAGTCTATAATTTGAGCATGTACAATTGGCTGAATAAAATGGTGACTGTTGTGTAGTTATGAAAGAAACTCTGCATCTTTTAGATAAATGTGAATGATTCATTCATTTTAGATAAATGTGAATGATTCATTCATGCCATCAGAAAATTTGTTTCGAGTCCTAGGATGGTTACAAAGCCCTTCTCGTAGGAGCACTCTCCTACTTACTCGATTTGTTTTACCTCTAAATTGTAAATGCTAATCTTCAGGCATTTATGCATAAATTCAATCAAGCATTAATAAAGGGTGATTCATAAGAAGTGTACACATTTTTGTCGAAAAAAAACATAGTTTTTGTGAAGATTGAGCTGTAATGTTTATTTATTATGAAAATTTGGTCCCTTACAAACATATGAAGATATGAAACATTCTTCTTCTTCTTCGTAGCACTACAGCCCCTTTCGGGCCTTCACTTAGAGATAGTTAGAGTATCTCATTGTCATGATCTAATGTATCGGCACTCCACAAGGTGATATGATCATTATCACGCTTTGGTCGTGTGTACGTCCACCCAGCTGCGATACGTTCTGATTTAAACCACCACGTATCATAACTGAACAGGCTTATAGTCCGTCCGAGGAACCAGTCGAACTTAATCTCATTGACGCTAACGAGACTTGAAGCAGAGACCTTCGGCTTACGGGCTTAGTGCTCTAACCACTAAGCCACGCGGACTACTATGATATGAAACATTACTTCGGGCATATGTGCACCTCGTGCTGCTTTACAGACTACAAACGATGATTGTAATTTTCGATGACATTTTCGCACATTTCCGGCGTTATTAGGCGTATGTTGGCTCGAATATTGTTTTTTAATGCTTCAGTAGTCTGGGGAGCATCAGTGTAAACACGATCCTTCAGAAATCCCCAAAAGAAGAAGTCACAAGGAGTCAAATCACACGATCTCCCCGGCCAATTTATGGGTCGTGAAATTATTCGATTTCACGTAGAGCGCGAAATGTTTGCCCTGGCGATTCATTATTTTTGTAAAAAGTTTTAACAATAATAAAACGTTCGGCTGATGTGTATGACACCATGGTTAGGATTGTAAAAGACCAAACTGTCATAATCTGTCAATATATGGACCTGAAGTTGGTGATAAATAAGAGTTAAGGCCCATTCACATGTGTATACTTGTTATGAATCACCCTTTATCATGTACCTTAAATGTTGAAGATGGGGAAACCTAACACAAATTTATTCAATCTTCTCATTTAAAACAGGCGCCATTTTGCTTTACGAGTACTGATGTCACTAGTTGAACAAATTCTCAAAGATATTCATGACACCATCATCCTTGAAACTTTCATGCAACTCCTAGCCAACCCATAATGTCTGAGTCCGTAAAATGCGCATATTGTTCCATACCTATATAGTTCTTTAGTAATACTGGGGATATGTTGCATAGTACATAGTACAGGAACACTCAAACCACTGTAAATAACTTCGATAAATAATATTCATTCTTTTTCAAAATTTAAGAGCTAGTGAATCTTATGCGTACTAATCTTCATTGAATTTAGGGATACCGTTACGGTTTTATTCATAGAAATGTAAAATTGATAAGGCATAGTAATAATGACAAAGTTCTGACGAATTTTTTGTTGTTGTACTCATTAAGGGTTATGTTCGTGGTTTTATTCAGATTTTTCGGATGTAAGGTGTCCAATCGTGAGGAGGGTATGTGGAAATTGCATACCTTTCCCCTTCCTCCCCTCAGTACTGATAAGGTCATTTTAAAACTTTTTTGAAAAGATCTCATTATGATCTTTTCAATGACACCCTACTCGACTACCAACAGCAAACATTTTTTTTTAAGGGTTGCCTCACTATATCTCACTCAGCTTCTTCAGTTTCGGACAAAAACTGCTGTGACATACAGATCGGGATTTCAATATTTTTGTACAAAACCCCAAAAATTTTTAGTGATGTGCAGCTCTAAACCAACAATCAGCGAAAGAAAATCAAAGCACAGTAGTGCAAAACAATTTTACTTTCGACAACGCTGCAGTGGACCAGTCAAGCGCTGAAACGTAATTGGAAGGACGTCCACATTATGCCTGGTGAAGATAATTCAAATGGTTTTTGTGTTCATCTCAATCACTACCTGTACTATACTGAATATATCAAATCATGCTTACTAAAGCAAAAATAAATAGTCATATCCCTTTGACGACTCTTTCATTTCAGAAACGTTGATCATAAGGTCAAAGTCATCTAATACAAGACCCTGGTTAGACCAGTTTTAATATATGGATGTCAGATCTGGTACAATCTGAGTGCCAGTACTATAGAAAGATTAGGAATTTTCGAAAGGAAATATCTTCGTGAATGAACTGGGTTATACAGAACGTACGCGACGGATTCGAAACACTATACAGGTGTTTGTTTGATATTAAAAGATAAATGTCATTTTCTAATATACAGGGTGCGGCAGCATAACTTCCTTTTTTCAAAATTCAACAAAACAAATTTTCAGCGGTACTTGTTTCCAACGCATGATAGCACTGTTCCAACGCATGATAGCGACTAACCAAGGGATGAGCAAAACTTTAAAATCACCTCTCTCGAATGAGACTACTAGCGCCGCGCTATAACAGTTAGCACTTTAAGGGCGGGCATTTCAAAAAAGGAAGTTATGCTGCCGCACCCTGTACATGATAGGATGTTTATTTTATTATAAAGAGGAAGATATGCCGTTTATAGACGCTGTAAGGACGCAGTAAAGGCAAAATACCTCAAATGCACAACATATCACACTTGGCGAATACAGTATTGAAAATGTGGGCAAACTGCTGTATTTAAGTGTCACGATAACGAGAACCGCTAATGAAAGAGATGAAATAAGTCAAAGAATACAGCTTGTAAATAAAATATTTTATTCAGTTTTGATAACTTGAAGACCAGCTCTATAGCCAGGAAAACAAAGCCTCAAGCACACAAATCTGTTGTAAGACCTATACTATACTGTGGGTGTGAAATATGGACCCTAACCCAAACATCTGCAAATATATTTAGCGCTTTTGGGTAGCGGGTCCTGAGGCTGATATTCGGAGTGAAACTTGACGTGGACCAATGACAAATTTCATACAACCACAAGCTGTATGAAATTTTTGACGAGCCGGAGATCTCAACGATTGTAAGACTGCAAAAGCTACAATGGGCGGGCCATGTGAAAAGTGTGGGCAAACAACGGACATCCAAAGATGTATTCCTTGGGAGAACTGGAGAGTGGAGACCAGTGGGGAAACTGAGGAAATGCTGATCCGACTCGGTCGACGAAGACAGTTCATCGCTGTTCGGATTTTTAAATCCGAGGACATGGTCAATGAACTGAGACAGTTGGAGGCGCTTGTTGCGAGATTTGAAGGTTCGAGAGGGGCTGTAGTGCTATGAAGGAGACGGAGAAGATAATGTATTTTTTAGTAATAGTAGCACAAAATGCATTAAGATTTTTCAAATATTGTAGATATGGTCATTTGTGTATCAGAATAATCAAATAGAATATGTTATTTCAAAAATTCTTCAAGGTTATTTTTATGCATAAAAATATGAAGATTTGAGATTTTTCACATTATATGAACTCCTATGTGCATTCCTGCTCATAGGTTGTTAATTTGAAGTTCATTTAAAATTTTCCGGAATTCCCGGAAATGACTTTTGTGTTTCCGGGATTTTCCTTAATTCCCCGGGAAGAAGAAAAAGATCGGGAAATTAGAAGCCCAACTTAGTACCCCTTTAGCTTTTGTATTTATTGATTATATATTGTTAGTGGCTCGTTATCTTCATGAAATGAGGTTTGCGATCTCCTAGATCTACAACTCTAAAACCATAGTAGTCGGTTGCCACTTTGAAAATTACTTACTCGAGCGCTTACCAAGATTCGGAGCCTTGTATGTGATAAGAATTAGCAACGTTTCAGTTCGACCCTGAGTTGATTTTAGCTTATATATTAGTTCTACTTTGCATTCTTTATAACTGAAATTCACTCATACATTATAATGAGAGAGATTAGTTAAATTATTAACGGTAAAAATTCTTGCCTTTATTAAAGTTCCACACTCTTCATGTGGATTTTCTGCGATTGAAGGATTGACAACGGACTAGTCAACATACATATCTCAGTTCCGAAATTCTCCCCGGTAAAGTAACCCTTAAAAAAACATGGTTGCGATTGATGACCTTCTTTCCTTTGATAATCGGTTATAATAGTTCTAATCCAAGCTACGTTTTCATTTATTTGAGCATAGTTCAATTTAATAGCTCATTTGAGATGAGGCCAAACCATATTTTCAATACAATGGAGATAAATAAACACTCTTGTGTAAACACCTGGAGTTCGTCCCCAACACCCCTCCCCGAATGATTTCATTCCAACGATGTATTTTACTGTAAATCTGGAACTACAGGGTTTTCCAATGAGAGGTGTTATTTTGATATTAAAGGAAAAAACGCCATTTTTAGGTCTTTGTAAAAATTTTTTTTACAAAGACCTACTAGTTTCGTGACCTGTCTGTCTATCTGTCCGTGCGTCACAGCTAGTTTCCTGAGAAACTATAGAAGCTAGAATGCTCAAACTTTGTAAAAAGGCCAGAAGTGAAGGTCTCTCAAAATTTAAAGTCTTTCCAAAAATTTAAAAATTTTTTAAGGGGAGTCCCCCCGTATAAGGAATTAGCCCTTAAAAATTTTTCTTTTCCAAGGTAGTCGAGTGGGGTATCAAATGAAAGGTCTTGATTAGAACTTTTAGAATCTGATGCAAAAAAATCATTCTATGAATTAGGGGGTCCAGGGGTAGGCAAAATGTACCAAAAATTTGTAGCTGCGGAAGCTACAATGGGCTGGCCACATGAATCGTATGGACAAACAACGGATACCTGAATAGGCATTCGTTAGAAGAACCAAAGGCCGGAGACCAGTGGAAAAACGGAGAAAGCGCTGGTCTGACTCGGTCAACGAAGACAATTCATCGCTGCTCGTATTTCGAAATTAAAGGACGCGGTCACAGTTGGAGGTACTATTTTCAGGAAGCGAAGCCCCGAGAGGCGTTATAGCGAAGCCCCGAGAGGCGTTATGTAATGTATTTTATAATATGTTCAGAGTTAAACGTTTGACGTTTAGATTAGTAATATTGTGATCACATCTTATTAGTATTGAATTAAGTTTTTGATTGAATTTTATTAGGGTTAGGTTATAACATATTAGATTTAGGATGAAATTTCACTCTTGGTTTAGTATTATAATTAATTTTGAATTGCGTTGTTTTTTTTTATCTTTTTTCCAATTGACTCATAAAATTTGTTACAATTTTAATTTAATTGAATTTAATATTGTTTTTTTTGTATTAAAAGTTTTTAATTAATAATCTATAAATTTAGAGAGCCATTTAGTTTAGAACCTGAACAACCAGCTGGCTCCCATCTTATCAGACAAGCAACGAGCAACGAGCTCTGGATGGAAAAGAAAGCAGTTATTAGGACCGTGGCAGAACAAACGATCTGACAGCAAGCCTGGCGCAACAGGAATGATTAGTTCGATGATGCGTGCCAGAATATGTTAGACAAAAAGAATCAGGTGGACAAAGAATACATAGGGAGGAATTAATTGGGATTAAGAAAAGAAAATACTATGACGACCAATTGAGAAGTGTAGATGTAAGTTTCGTGAGCAACAACAGAAGACAAGCATACAAAGTAGTGAAAAGCCTTAAACGTGGTTATCAGCCCAAAACCACGCTCTGTCGTGATGACATCGGCATTATCATCGCTGATGAAACCAAGATTAAGGAA
The DNA here is from genome assembly GCA_963969285.1 of Odontomyia ornata. Lineage (NCBI taxonomy): Eukaryota > Metazoa > Arthropoda > Insecta > Diptera > Stratiomyidae > Odontomyia > Odontomyia ornata. The sequence goes on along the minus strand of OZ017739.1, from coordinate 103,379,594 downwards.
AGATGGGTATCAAACTTCAAAAACCTCCTTAATCCTCCGCACAGCCCCAGAACATCGGAGCCTTTAGATGTCTGCGGAGAGCTTCCATTAGCCCCACCAACTCTGGATGAAGTTTGTTCCATCATCAAAGCCCAAAAGAATAATAAAGCGCCGGGCATTGATGAGATTCCAGTGGAGCTCATCAAATATGGTGGCAGTCGTGTTGATCAAGCTATCCACAAAGTCATTCACATATTTGGCAACAAGAACATATGCCGAAAGAGTGGAGCCGATCAATTATATTCTCTATCCACAAAAAAAGTGACAAGCGCGAAAATTATAGAGGCATATCACTACTTTGTACGGCGTACAAAATATTTTCAAAGATCTTAGAAAATAAAATCGGATCATACACAAACAGTATTATTGGGGAGTATCAAGGTAGTTTTAGAGCAGGCAGATCGCGACAGACCAATCGTTTACAGTCAAGCAGGTACTTGAAAAGTGCTGGGAGTTCAACATAGCCGTACACCAAATTTTCGTTGACTTTAGGCAAGCATACGACAGTATTGATCGTAACGTACTGTACCAAATAATGCTTTGCCCTGGCATACCAGCCAAATTGGTCCATCTTACCGAAATGACAATGACGTCAACGACCTCCCAAGTCCGCATTAATAACCAGTTCACCGATGCCTTTGACACAAATATCGGACTAAAGCAGGAAGATGGGCTGGCCCCATTGCTATTCAATTTCGGTCTGGGGTACGTCATACGGAAGCTACCTGTCGATACGCGAGGTACATTACTATTCAAGTCGAGCCAAGTAGTAGCCTATGCGGACGACATAAACATTTTGTCACGGTCATTAACAACTGCCAAAGAACTCTTCCTGAAACTCGACAGCGAAGCAAAACTAGTAAGGCTACAAATTAATGAAAATACAACAAAGCTTATGAGTCGAGGAAAAATACCTCAAGTACACAAAATATTACACTTGGCGAATACAGTATCGAAAATATGAGCGAATAACGAGAACTAGTAATGATAAGACGAAATACGCCGAAGAATACAGCTCGCAAATATAATATTTTATTCAGTATTGACAATCTTGAAGATCAGCTGCATACACAGGAAAACAAAGCTCCAAGTATACAAATCTGTGATAAGGCCTGTGTTATGCTATGCGTATGAAACAGGGACCCTAACCGAAGCTTCCGCAAATATATTGAACGCTTTTGAGCGACGAGTCCTGAGGCGAATAATCTGAGCGAAACTGGACGGGGACCAATGGTGAATTCGATACAACTATGAGCTGTATGAAATTTTTGATGAACCGGAGGTCTCAATGATTGAAAGACTGCGGAAGCTGCAATGGGCTGGCCACATGAAGCATATGGACGAACAACGGATACCTAAAAAGTTATTTGTTGGGAAAACTGAAGGCCGGAGACCAGTGGGGAAACGAAGGAAACGCTGGTCTGACTCGGTCGACGAAGACAGTTTATCACTGTAGGATTTTTTTATCTTGTTTTTCAATGTATTGAAAGCCTTATGTAATTTTCATTTTATAACATATGGTATTTGTTTTGATTGAATATACCCTCAATTTAGAGTGTCATGTGGGGCATCCAGTTCTTGCGTACCTTAATGCTTTAAAACTGGCTTTATGTTTATATAAAGCTTATAACGATTGAATCAATAAAGTGTGTTTGAATTTGAACTTGTTTAATCCTCTTCCATATGCCCAATCGTAAGTCTTGTTCCTCAAAGGGTTCTTAAATCAAATAACGGTTGTAATTTATAACTCCAAATTATAATTTGCTCGATAGTCCAAAGTCGGACTTCAGCGTCAAAAACTGATCAAAAATTTCTCTCCGTGGTAAATATCCCTTGACTGACAATTCAAATAATCACTTAAAATGTTTTTATAGCCATCATTTCATTAGTATTCAGTTTCCAATAAGTAAAAATAATAAAAATGATAATTAATATTATCAACTGTATCAAAATTTACAATAACAATAAAACGGCAATCATTTACACACGAGCAATTCAGCATTCAAAAATTTTAATAAATTTTACTCGTACAATTTTTTCATGGCCCCATACTAGAACTTGGCAAACGTATCTGTGATCATTGCTGAGACCAGATGACCATGAAGGTCGCGATAACGACAGCATGAACTGTGACTGGTGGAATTTCAAACAGAAGAGGAAATATAGGACATAAAAATGTTTATATACGAGTACATGAATTTACACTAACACATGATTCATAATGGAAGTTGAAAACAGCCTACTGACTTGGGATTACCCAAAAACTTACGACTTGTCAAAGTCTATCTAATCAGTGATCCAAAAAAAAAATTTTTTTCATTCTAATCTCTCTCCGTATTTGATATTTACATAGAAGCATTAACGAAGTTTTCAAAAGAAAACTGAAAAATAGGAATTATATGAGGCTGCCGCGATTTATTATTTATTAATTGAATATCGTTAGAACCAGTTGGATAATATTCAAGGTAACGCGATTTATCATCGTTCGATCGCGGAACCCATCAACGTGAGCATCAGTCAAGGTAAAAACGTAACCTTCAATCATTTACATCTCACTAGTAAATGCACACAATATGTATATATACTATACTAATTTGTTTGGTATCACTTGTGATTACTTTTTTCCACTGGGCGGTCTCCAGCTAAATTGGCTAAGCTTGGATGAAGCTGCACGTTGCTCCCAGCTTTGACTTCTACTGGAGTCGAGCCCATTAGGTTGTTTGACGCCAGTTGAACTGGATTCGGGCAACAGTACAATGGCGTATTCAACCTAAACGCACATAAATCACTATGCTGTAGATATTGATTAGCGTTTCCACATTCCGCGATTTCTTTACACGTCCCGGCTCCTCCATAACTATTTACACATGCACTTCCAGGATATCGACCATTTTCTTTGGGATAAATTATATTTGTACTAATCAAGTTCGCTGATAAAGAAACTATCAACAAGCACAAGAGTGTTGAGGACATGTTAGGACTTTTTCGCGGCCAAAACTTAACTTACAGCATCTGAAGTGTTTTATACACGAAATGATACTGATATTCCAATGTATGTTGGTGGATGAGGAACGAAATTTAGTAACCCAAGCAGAATTGATCATACACAGAAATCGGAGATGACTGGTGGTACCACTCGTTTCATATAAAAAAAGTTAACACATGCTTTTCGGAGTCAGGCAGATTTTGTAGCGATACTGGCATCAAACAATGTGATATGTGAAGGTTTGAGACATGTGTAAAATGCGAAAATACTTTTGATAGATGCTGGGTTTTACCGGTTTAAATTTACGACAATGAACACGTTTTGGGTCACTGATCCAAGATATGTATGTACATATGGAAGAATGGCATTCTGCATGTTTAGAATACCACGTTGTGTATCCAAACAAGTCGAGCAATATTGATCAAAACTTTCTTTGCATCACTAGAAGAAATTTTGATGCTGTATTCCATTTATTAAATGCGGCTGTCTACATTTTATCCCGTTAAAATGTTTCTCATACTTAAAAAAATTAAACAACATGAATTAGCAGGATAATGCTCCTGCCAGAAGGGTTTCGTGATAGAGAAGGCCTATGCCAATAGCTCAGCGTCGATTCAAGATCTTAAAGATGAAATTCGTGAGGCTATCGAGGACATAGGGCAGTCACTTTGAGATTTGGCTATGGAAAATTTCATGAAGAGGATATGGTCTTGTAAGCGAGTCGTAGTGGTTATTTGCCTAATGTTGGTTTTTGCTATTAACGGCATATCTTCTTTTTTATAATGAAGTAAACATCCGATCATTTATTTTAAAAAATGGCATTTTTCTTTTAATATTAAAATAACACCTCTTATTGGAAAACCCTATATGAACCATAAACACGTTATCGTTGTTGTAATTCCATATAATTGAAATGGCTATAACTCACTTGATTATGATTCGATCTCAATTAAATTTCGTGAACATATATATCTTATGTCAGTCTATATAATTGCAAAATTTCAAGAAGTTTAAAGGTACCGTTTTGATTTTATGGGCAAAAATGTAAAATCTACAAATCATACTATTATTAACAAAGTTGAGCGAATTTCGATTTCTAAGGTATTTGTTGCCCTTGTACTCATAAAGGTTCACATTCGCGATAATTTTCAGATTTTTCGGCAGGAAGGTGTCCAATCGCGAGGGGGGGACACAAATTTTGGGTACATTTTGCCTTCCCGTGGACCCCTAATTCATGAAATGATTTTTTTATTTCAGATTCTAAAAGTTCTAATCAAGACCTTTCATTTGATACCCCAATCGACTACCTTTGATTGAAAAAAAATTTTTAAGGGCCAATTCGTTATTAGGGGGGACCCCCCTTAAACATTTTTTAAATTTTTGTCAAGGCCTTTGTAATGATTTTAACTTTTCAAGTTCGAACGCGGAACCGACCTCTCATCGGTTCTAGACGTTAAGTCTGAGTAGTGCCAACAGATGGTACCAACAGGTCAACCAATCCGTGCACCGAAACCCATTCACGCGGTGACTGCTTGTCGGCCAGCTAGTTCGGAGAGGATTTCGGTCGCGGGTCTCCGAATGGGTTACGCTCAATTACAATATTTCAGCCACCTGAACATGCCCGTTTTCCAAAACGCGTTATCAAACCAAACCATACGGAGAAGGAACCTACGTTACGTTACTCCGTATTTCTTCTTTATCCAGTCAAAAGTACAAAAACTAATTTTTATTGCGCGTTCCCGAAGTTCCGACGCGGTACCGAAAAATATGCTACTCGAAATTAACCCGACGAAGACTACTCTAAATAAAATAACGAAACAATCAAAGGTACCGCGTACCGCGCGCGACGCGAAACAGACCTCAGCGGATTTGTCGAAACCCTACCCTCGCGACGGCATACCTACCCTACACTCTCTCTTCCCACTGAAAAAAAAGAACCGCTGAAAAGGAAAGTCGTGGTTAAGTTTTAGCAATTCATGTTGTTTTTATTCTTCTTTTCTTTCCCAGTTGAATTCACTTACATACAATTCGATTTAAAAGCTCTCCACCAGACAATTTTTTTTTCACAAATAATTGCTTGGGTTGAGATCTATGATATAATTCAAAGACAATTGATCCTAATTTTGTAGGCGAAAGCTCTCCGTACTGAACTTTAAAATAAAAAAAATCGTTTTACTATGACGAAAACATCGCTTTTGATTAATGTTTAAATTCTGAGAAGGCCAAATCGTAGATTATAATTTTACTTATTTCGGTTAGTTGAGGTTCCCACTTGTTTTATGTGGTTAACGTAGGCCTTTAAAGTTTCGCTTTGATTTAACGAAGTCACTCAGTGTTCATTTATTTACCTTTATATTCTTTCGATCGCGACATGTCCTTTAATCTACGCCGGATTATTATAATCGCGATATGACTACGGCGAATTATTATAATCGCGATATGTCTGTCGCGAATTACGAATTATTATAATCGCGATATACTAGTTGTTTTTACTATTAACGATTAGAACATTATTCATCCCAATTAGTGCACTTCAGGGATCTGGTTATTAAAAACACGAAATCGTTTCAGCTTCCTCTAAGTTATTAGTTGGTGCGGCAAAAACTCGTTAGTAAGAACCTGTTATCAACCCCCTACTAACCGCAATTAGTTTACTTCAATTGTCAAATATTTCGATTATTGGTGTATCAGCACGCTATTTCCAATATAGGCAATAGTATAACGATTCATTATTAGCCAATTACAAATATAAAGCGTTATCTAAAATTCTTTTTTTTTTGTGTATGTAAAAATTTCCTAGAGTTTCCCCAAGCTCTTGTTGCCTAAGTCCTAATAGTTCTAGTGATAATTGAATCTAACTAATACATTTGGCAATAAATATTATAATTTAAATGATTTTCAGCTTTCATGCATTGAGCTTAATGTTGTTTAGAAGAAAATTATTAAATTAATGGACATAACGCTAACCAGTATCTTTTATACAAACAATAAAATTTAAACTAATACTGACTAGTATCTATCTCTTGATCTATTCCACGGCTTTTCATATCACATACAGTGACATTGGGCAACGGGCTGAAACAGAATCGACATATATTCCCCGGCAAAAGCAATTGATCTTCTGGCGTTTGTTGGCCTAGCTATCTCCAGGACACAACAGCGATCAAGCCACTCAATCTGGTTTCGTGTACAATCGTAAACCTGATCCATGTTATTCTTCACCGACAAAAACTCTACGCAATTGTTGCAGGCACCTCATCTGAATTGCTCAAACGTCTAAACTGATGAACAGACCAAACATGCGCGAAGTCCTCTAAAATCTTTCGGAATTGTATCGAAAGACACTTTAATCATCCCCAAATGGTCACGATTTCGGGGACTGAATTGTTTTAAAATTTGATGGCTATCTGTCTAAACGACAAGCACCATCCGGCACTGCCGATATTTCGCTATGCCACTTACTTGTTCTGACTCGACCGGGATGAAGCAGAATCCCCTCCGTTGATTCTTTTGTCCGTCAAATGGCATTTCGTCTTCCACAATATTCGGATTGCTACTATTAGCACCACTAAATGTAGCTATTGACTTTCTACGGGTGGGTAGATTTTTAGGCGGGTCGAATGCTGAGGCGCTTCGACGACGAGGGAGCGATGAACTGCAAGCGAAACATGGTAAGGCATTTGTCGGTGTGAGTCGAACGAAAAAATTACCTCTTAATAGCTTTAACCGCATCCAGGACCACGCCAAGTCGCTACCGACGACACACCATGACACGTTCTGGACGACGTAGAAGAAAAACGTTTTATGTCGAATTATTCGCTAGCTCCGCGCACAGTTTTGCAATAATAATTGTACTTCTTCTCCATGTGGCTGTCAAATCCCCGCTGTCACATCGGACAAAACAGATGTGTGTGGAATGGCACGCCACATGGCGGCAATGTGCCTCTCCATTTGTCGCCAGTGGCATAGTTTTTCGATGGCCATGGTGGAGGGGCATTTCCAGATGGATATGTCTCGAAATGTGTCGGGGTTTGGATTAATTTTATATTTCGAATATTTATATCCACAGATCTAAATATTTGGAAAGAAAAGAAATATTTTCTGCGCAACGATATCCGCACGACAGATGAAGTCCGCTGGCACTTCGAGGACATACCCATCTGGCCGGTTGCAAGGGTTCGGGATCGGAATCACTTCGATTCCCGGGCGTAGGCGTCACATTACACATTCCCCCCCCCCCAAAATCGAAGTAATTACGATCCCGCCTCCTATGTAAAAGGTCTTGGTTAGGGCCGTGGCGGGTCGAAGGTCGGTTTCGAGGAATAGGCTACAACCATGTTCGTGAAGATTTGACAGTGACTATACCGTAGGGAGTCAGGGGTTACTCGGAGGTCTTCGTCCAGGCAGGGATTGGGGTAAGCCAAGGTTTTTCGTGGGAAATAGTTGCACTTCATCGTCTAAGGTCTTTTGCGTGGTAAATTCCCAGGGTTTTACCAGTCATGTCCGCGATGAGGTATCGGGTGGGGCTTATTACTTGTAGGACTCGACATTTCACGAATTTCTTGTCTAGTTTGGCATTGTAATGTCAGGTGGCATCGCTCTGCCGGAAGTTTCGACGATATATTTCGTCGCCTGCCTTAAAGCCAGAAGGATGAGATCGCAAGTTGTACCGCTCTTCTCCCATCCGTCGACTTTCTTCAATCTTCTCCCGCAGTTGTTCTCGCAGTAGTTGGAGCTTTTCGTGCGGTTCCAGAACCACGATTGGGTCCTCTAGCGATTTCAGTTGCCGCAATAGCCGGTAAGCGCTCCCATGACAGATCATGTACTGGCCGAACAATGCGAAATACGGCGAAATGCCGGTAGTGGCGTGGTACGACGAGCGCAGCGCACTAGTGATGGCGGACAATTTGCGATCCCAGTCCTTCTGATTCGGGTGGACATAGGCGCGGATGGCCGCGATGAGCGTACGGTTCAGTCGTTCGGATGCGTTGGCTTGTGGTGAATAGACGGCGGTTCGTTGGTGGATGATACCGTATTTGGACATTAGGTCTCGGAACTTGCTGGAGGTGAACTGGACCCCATTGTCGGAGACAAGTTTCTCCGGAACTCCAAACATGTGAAAGACTCGGTTCTCCAAGAAGCTGATTATAGGTCCAGTGTGCATGTTACGTAGTGGTTCTATGATAGGGAATTTCGAGAGCTGGTCCAGGACCACGACAGCTCCCGTGTGACCAGAAGCAGATCGAGGGTAAGGACCGATAAGATCAATGTACAAGCGCTGGAACACGCGTTCGGGGACCTCAACCTTACCCATGGGTGGCCGAAGAATAGTGTTGGGCGCTTTAGTGCACTTGCATAGCTCACAAGAGGCTACGTACGCTTTTATCTGTTGTGCCATCTTAGGCCAAAAGAAACAAGTTTTCAACCGCCTAAGTGTACGACCGTATCCGCCGTGCGCACTTGATGGGTGGTCATGAGCCCATCTGATAAAATCAGTGGTTAATTCTTCGGGCACCCACAACTTCCACTGCTCTTCTTCTTGTATGGGGTCTCCGGATGCGTGTCCCAACCGCTTATAAATAAATCCATCCGTCAACCGCAGTTCAGGAAGCTGGGACAGTTGATTCTGGATAGTGTGAACCAGTTGGGTATAGCTGGCTGACTTGAAGGCAGGATGGTCCAGATCGATCAATTGGGGGCTGTCGTCCTCCTGGACCAACTCGGCTCCTTCAGGGGCGAACATTCTGGATAAGGTGTCGGGGACTACATGCTGGCTTCCTTTTCGGTGGCGGATTGTGAAGTCAAATGCCTGTAATTTCAGTGCCCACCTGGCCAATCTGCCGTTGAGATCAGTCTGGCTCATTAGCCATTTCAGAGAAGCGTGATCCGTAACGATTTCAAAGGTGTGTCCCTCCACATAGGCTCGGAAGCGTTTCACTGCCAACACCGCAGCTAGACATTCCTGCTCGGAGACCGTGTAATTTCGCTGGGCTGGGTTCAGCTTGTGACACATGAAGGCTATAGGTCTCTCCTCGCCGTCCTGTGCAACCTGGACTAAGACTGCTCCCACCCCATGTTGACTCGCGTCACAATGGATTGAGAACGGTTTGTGAAAGTTCGGGCTGTGCAGTACGGGGGCTGTAGTCAGACTCTTCTTTAGCTCTTCAAAGGCTCGCAAGCTGGGCTCTTCCCAGACGAATTTACGTCCCTTACGCAGCATGTCGGTCAAAGGCGTGATAAGGGTGGCATAGTCACGTACAAAACGCTGGTACCATCCGCATAAGCCTAAGAATCGGCGTAACTGTTTGGTGGTCTTGGGTAGTGGAAAAACGTCAATCGCTTGAGTCTTTTCCGGATCGGTCTTGATATGGCCATGCCCAATGATGTGACCTAAATACTTCACCTCCGTCATCACGAACTGACTCTTCCTTATGTTGATGGTTAATCTTGCCCTCCGGATGTGTAGAGCCAACTCTTGAAGCAGGTCTATGTGTTCGTCAAAGGTCTCGGTTATAAGCAACAGATCGTCCAAGTAAACGAAAACTTGGTGCCGCAAATGAGGTGGTATCACCTTATCCATAAGGCGCGTCATTGTTTGGGGGGCATTGCACAATCCGAATGGCATGGTCACGAATTGGTATAGGGGCCACCCTGGGACTGTGAAGGCTATTTTCTCCTTTGAACCGGGGTCTAAAAGAATTTGCCAGAAGGCGTCCTTGAGGTCTAAGCTCGTGATGAAATGGGCTTTAGGCAACCGACTCAAAATGCCTTCAATCAACGGTAGAGGGTATGCGTCCTTGACTGTGACGGCGTTCAAGCGTCTGGCATCTAAGCATAACCGGACCTTGCTCGGCTTGACAACTAAGGTGACTGGGGAAGCCCACGCGCTCTGTGATTCTTCGATTACGCCTAATGCTAGCATTCGATCCACTTCGGCATATAACGATTTTTCCTTCGCCGGAGATATGGCGAAATGTCTCTGTTTTATGGGTTTAGCATCCCCCACATCTATCGTGTGGAACACCAGGGCAGTTCGCCCGAGACCTTCCTTCTCATGCGATGGAAAAGCCGATATAGCCGAGTCAAGTCGCAGTTGCTGATTTACATCCAGTGTATGTCATAATAAGTTATTGGGTTGAGATTGGTCAGGAGCTGGGGTGACGGACTCCAGGGTCGTACCGGAAAATAGTGCCGGGGCCAAGTTAAATTTTTGAACGAAATCCACTCCTAGATAAAGATTCTGGGTTAACTGAGGTATGATGAAAAATTCCATAGGTTTAGTTACTCCTTTAAAGGTGACATCCGTCATAATTTTTCCCACTACAGAGTGACGAGTTCCGTCCGCCGTGCTTAACCAGGAGGTGAAATGACGGATTTGGTCCGCGTGCCTTGCCAGTACCTCCCCTGCAAACTCGGCTGATATGCAATTCACACTGGCTCCCGTATCGACTAGGCCTGACACTCGTTTTTGCAGGAGGTGTACTGACGCATATGGCCGAACATCATCCCTCAATAATTCGTCTAAGTATATGTCCTTCAACACTTTCCTCGACTGCCTGACTTTTCTCCAGAAGCTCCGCATCCGACGCGTGGCTCGCTTGCTTCGCGGTGGGACATTTGTGGCCAACTCCTCATGCAAGATGCGCTGTCGAGTAGCCAAATAATTCCGCAGCCTGACGTGAAAAGGTTTTACATGCCAAGGAACTTTCGTCTCGCTATCATTTCCCTGCGCGTTGGCCTCGGCGAAGGATGGCGTCGGTTGCGGAACTTCGGGAGAACTGTGCTTGGCGGTGCGAGTCAGCAGAATGGGAGTCATGTCGGGAGCTGGGTCATTGCTAGTGATGGGGTCTGGATTGATTCGTCCGGGGTCTAGGAGTGCCGACGGGTGGTCGCGGCACTCGGTGGCAAGTTTTTTCGTCCTTTGCGATTAGCACAGTCAGGTGCGTATGTGTCGGCCTTCCCGCATCGGTAGCAGAAAAGCGTCGGCTCCGCTGGACATGCAAAGAACCGATGTCCCGGTTGTCGGCAGTTCCAACAGACCGTCGGGCTTGTAATTGCTTCCAGTGAGGGTCGGTCAATCAAGGCTGGGTCCTCAAGCTCCGGTGGGGCTCCGCTCCTCGGTACTGGTACTGGATCAGCAAGCAGGTGGTCAGCTGCCATCAACTCCGCGGTGTGATGATTTCGGGGATTTGGTCCCGTTATGCGAGGTTGTGGACGGAAGGTACCTCGCCGCTCATCCAAGTGTTCTTGTCTACGGGCATGGAGGCGCAGTCCCTGTATGGTGTTGATTGGAAAATGTAGAAGGCTGTTCTGGAGATCCCAGCGCATATTCTCTCTGATAATTTCTACCAGTTCGTCCTCGGGCATGGTATTTCGCAAGCGAGTGCTCAATCTCACTATACTTGTGTAGTACTGGTCGAACGGTTCGTGAGCGCCTTGTTTCCGTTTCTTTATTTGCTCCTTTAGCTCTCTCTCAGTGAAGCCATCCTCAAATCGATTGCGGAAGGCTGCACTGAAAGAGTGCCAAGTGGGACGTGGCGTTGATTCTTTAAATCCCCAGTACCAGTCGGCAGCGTCGCCACTGAACAAAAGATGTGCATGCCGGAGGAAGGCCGAGGAATCACCTCCCAGGGTGCTGGATACCAACGCCTGAATCCGGAAAAGGAACCGGTCCGCCGATATCAAATCGTTGAACCCTGTAAAGTTCAGGCGCCAACTCTCCATGATACGAGGCGTCGGGTCTCGAAAAAGTGTCAATGCGTTCCCGGGGGGAATCACATTCTCGATTGACCTGTTGTACTGAACGGCCTCGGGGGCTGGAGGTACCAACGGAGGTCCGGTACTGTGTCGTGGTCTATATTCGGGAGCTCTGGGATCCATTCCCGAGTTCCTTGGAGGTGGGACCCATTGCTCGGATTGTCGGGAGGGGGGCATCGCCACACTGGGATTGGGCTCCCAGCCAAGCGGAGTTCTCACGCGACTGGGTGGTTGGCTCATAGGGAGATTCTGGAGCTTTCCCTCCAGGTTGCCAATTCTCCCCGACATATCCCTCATCAACGCCACGAGGGTGTCAATGGAGTGGGCGGAAGGCATGGGTGTCACCTCGGACACGACACTTGCGGCCGGAACTTCACCGCCTACGGCTCCTTGCAGGTCTAAAAGTGGTTGGGACTGTTCGGCCTCTGGAACTCCTTTCGCCACTGCTCCACGCGTTGGTAGGGGCGTTCCGAGGGGGGCGTCTAGGGCGATCCGCTCGATGGGTCGCCGGCATAAGGGACACAGCTCGGACGTGAGGAGGAGCTGTTGTACACAGGCACGATGGAATAGATGTCCACAATCCAATCGCACGCTGTGTACGCCCTCCACTACGTCTTCGAAGCAGATCCCGCAGTTAGCTGGTTGGACCGTTTTGGATCGGGTCCACCGCTTACCGGGGGTCCGCTTCGTTGCCATTTCGTGTGGGTTAAATGTGGTGCTAAAATAAAAAAAAATATATAGAATATACTTATTCCTACTATAAACTTATTACTAAATTAGTGGCCGTTAGTGGCGAGCTAGGTATAATAAGCAAAGGCAAAAAAAAATTTATTTGATACACTTTCCTTTTCAGTGGTCGACTCCTTCAACGGGAAAGGAGAGTGCGTGGTAATCTGCCGAAGAAAGGGTGCTTTTGGTCGATTTACGAAATTTACCCCATAACCCACATACATTACAAAAAACCGTCTCTAAACTACGTTAAAGTGACTCGACGAGACAAGTGGTATAGCTACCGTAACAGCTTAGTATGCGGTCAAAACTCCCGACGCGTGGAAGCATTCCGGGCCTCGCAACTCCAGCGTACGCCACCGAACGTTGAACCGATACCACTCGTCTAACACGCATACGAAATAGTTAGAATCCTTCCGCGACATAAAGGCATGGTAGCCTTCTATTTTCTTGAGAGTCCATGCTGATAGGTAAACCCATCAGACTGGCATTTCCATCAAGAAAATAGAAGGTCCTTACAGGGGTTAACCTGGGACAACACATCGGAAGGATTCTGTCGCAAAAAAAAATCAAACAAAGGAGAGCGGAAGATACAACTCACGTGAAGCGACTTCTAGTGTGTATCACACAACTCCACTGCTCCTGATAGTGGGACTCGAGTACCAGAGTACCTTACATCCTCCGTAAAGGACCAACTCGTCAGAAGACGCGAAGTTCTTTCCCCCTTAGGATGTTTTATGCCCCACGTTGGGCGCCATTTGTAATGATTTTAACTTTTCAAGTTCGAACGCGGAACCGATCTCTCATCGGTTCTAGACGTTAAGTCTGAGTAGTGCCAACAGATGGTACCAACAGGTCAACCAATCCGTGCACCGTAACCCATTCACGCGGTGACTGCTTGTCGGCCAGCTAGTTCGGAGAGGATTTCGGTCGCGGGTCTCCGAATGGGTTACGCTCAATTACAATATTTCAGCCACCTGAACATGCCCGTTTTCCAAAACGCGTTATCAAACCAAACCATACGGAGAAGGAACCTACGTTACGTTACTCCGTATTTCTTCTTTATCCAGTCAAAAGTACAAAAACTAATTTTTATTGCGCGTTCCCGAAGTTCCGACGCGGTACCGAAAAATATGCTACTCGAAATTAACCCGACGAAGACTACTCTAAATAAAATAACGAAACAATCAAAGGTACCGCGTACCGCGCGCGACGCGAAACAGACCTCAGTGGATTTGTCGAAACCCTACCCTCACGACGGCATACCTACCCTACACTCTCTCTTCCCACTGAAAAAAAAGAACCGCTGAAAAGGAAAGTCGTGTTTAAGTTTTAGCAATTCATGTTGTTTTTATTCTTTTTTTCTTTCCCAGTTGAATTCACTTACATACAATTCGATTTGAAAGCTCTCCACCAGACAATTTTTTTTTCACAAATAATTGCTTGGGTTGAGATCTATGATATAATTCAAAGACAATTGATCCTAATTTTGTAGGCGAAAGCTCTCCGTACTGAACTTTAAAATAAAAAAAATCGTTTTACTATGACGAAAACATCGCTTTTGATTAATGTTTAAATTCTGAGAAGGCCAAATCGTAGATTATAATTTTACTTATTTCGGTTAGTTGAGGTTCCCACTTGTTTTATGTGGTTAACGTAGGCCTTTAAAGTTTCGCTTTGATTTAACGAAGTCACTCAGTGTTCATTTATTTACCTTTATATTCTTTCGATCGCGACATGTCCTTTAATCTACGCCGGATTATTATAATCGCGATATGACTACGGCAAATTATTATAATCGCGATATGTCTGTCGCGAATTACGAATTATTATAATCGCGATATACTAGTTGTTTTTACTATTAACGATTAGAACATTATTCATCCCAATTAGTGCACTTCAGGGATCTGGTTATTAAAAACACGAAATCGTTTCAGCTTCCTCTAAGTTATTAGTTGGTGCGGCAAAAACTCGTTAGTAAGAACCTGTTATCAACCCCCTACTAACCGCAATTAGTTTACTTCAATTGTCAAATATTTCGATTATTGGTGTATCAGCACGCTATTTCCAATATAGGCAATAGTATAACGATTCATTATTAGCCAATTACAAATATAAAACGTTATCTAAAATTCTTTTTTTTTTGTGTATGTAAAAATTTCCTAGAGTTTCCCCAAGCTCTTGTTGCCTAAGTCCTAATAGTTCTAGTGATAATTGAATCTAACTAATACATTTGACAATAAATATTATAATTTAAATGATTTTCAGCTTTCATGCATTGAGCTTAATGTTGTTTAGAAGAAAATTATTAAATTAATGGACATAACGCTAACCAGTATCTTTTATACAAACAATAAAATTTAAACTAATACTGACTAGTATCTATCTCTTGATCTATTCCACGGCTTTTCATATCACATACAGTGACATTGGGCAACGGGCTGAAACAGAATCGACATATATTCCCCGGCAAAAGCAATTGATCTTCTGGCGTTTGTTGGCCTAGCTATCTCCAGGACACAACAGCGATCAAGCCACTCAATCTGGTTTCGTGTACAATCGTAAACCTGATCCATGTTATTCTTCACCGACAAAAACTCTACGCAATTGTTGCAGGCACCTCATCTGAATTGCTCAAACGTCTAAACTGATGAACAGACCAAACATGCGCGAAGTCCTCTAAAATCTTTCGGAATTGTATCGAAAGACACTTTAATCATCCCCAAATGGTCACGATTTCGGGGACTGAATTGTTTTAAAATTTGATGGCTATCTGTCTAAACGACAAGCACCATCCGGCACTGCCGATATTTCGCTATGCCACTTACTTGTTCTGACTCGACCGGGATGAAGCAGAATCCCCTCCGTTGATTCTTTTGTCCGTCAAATGGCATTTCGTCTTCCACAATATTCGGATTGCTACTATTAGCACCACTAAATGTAGCTATTGACTTTCTACGGGTGGGTAGATTTTTAGGCGGGTCGAATGCTGAGGCGCTTCGACGACGAGGGAGCGATGAACTGCAAGCGAAACATGGTAAGGCATTTGTCGGTGTGAGTCGAACGAAAAAATTACCTCTTAATAGCTTTAACCGCATCCAGGACCGCGCCAAGTCGCTACCGACGACACACCATGATACGTTCTGGACGACGTAGAAGAAAAACGTTTTATGTCGAATTATTCGCAAGCTCCGCGCACAGTTTTGCAATAATAATTGTACTTCTTCTCCATGTGGCTGTCAAATCCCCGCTGTCACATCGGACAAAACAGATGTGTGTGGAATGGCACGCCACATGGCGGCAATGTGCCTCTCCATTTGTCGCCAGTGGCATAGTTTTTCGATGGCCATGGTGGAGGGGCATTTCCAGATGGATATGTCTCGAAATGTGTCGGGGTTTGGATTAATTTTATATTTCGAATATTTATATCCACAGATCTAAATATTTGGAAAGAAAAGAAATATTTTCTGCGCAACGATATCCGCACGACAGATGAAGTCCGCTGGCACTTCGAGGACATACCCATCTGGCCGGTTGCAAGGGTTCGGGATCGGAATCACTTCGATTCCCGGGCGTAGGCGTCACATTACACCTTAACTTTTGAGAGATCATCACTTCTGACCTTTTCACAAAGTTTGAGCATTCTAGCTTCTATAGTTTCTGAGGAAATCAGCTGTGACGCATGGACAGACGGACAGACGGACAGATGGACAGACGGACGGACAGACGGACAGACAGGTCGCGAAACTAGTAGAAGAAAAATTCAGCCACCAGTTCACATGCCCGTTTTAATAACGCGTCGAAAACAGTAACATACGAAAGAGAAACCTACCATTACTTTATTCCGTATTTCTTAGTTTCATCCACACAACAACCAAAAATATATATAACTCCGCGTTCCCGAATATCACCGACGCGGTACCGAAAAATATCCTACCGCAACGCAAATTATGGTACCGTGTACCCAACGCGACGCGAAACCGGCCATCCGCGGATTTCTAAAACCCTACCCTTGTAACGGCATACTTACCGTTCGCTGCAATTCCTGCTGGAAAAAGGAAGGATTAAGCTGGAAAGGAAAGTCGTATTTTTGGTTTAGCAATTCATATTATTTAATTACACTTAAACACTTCAACCCTTCACTTAAAACATATAATTATTATGTTATTGATAAAATGTATGCGAATATGTATATTTCATAACATATGCAATAGGCACTACTCTCTCAATTATCTCTTACTGCTATTTCAGCCTTTAATAATATTTATTTGCAAAGTAGTATTTCAATTTTTTTTTATGGGTCGGAAATTGATGGATTATTTTAAATAATCTCTATCGATTTAACTAGGTGATGTATTTTAATTGATGAGTGTAAGAAAAATTTTATGAGGAAGTAGGATTCTTTCCATAAAAAAATTAACTTAAGATCAAATATCCTGACGAATTTCATTATCTTTTCAAATACGGATACATTATTATCCTTTCTGAGCTAATCAACTTTTCTTTATATTTGATTTTGGTATTTAGCTCATCATGTAAATAGTAGTGCAAACCATTTACAAAGCCGATAGATATTTGAGTTTCCAAAGATCCATTGAAATCATTACAACTGTCTAAAATTTCAATTGAACTATGCTGTTCAATTTAAATATAAATTCAACCTAAAATATTTTAAGGCTAAGATCCTCAGTGGCTGTTTATTTCATATATTTGCGCATGTACTATCTTATTTGCATGTATGGATCCATATATATTTTATTGGTATTTAAGTAGTCTGTATACTGAATACCTTAAATAGAATTCGATACTTAACAGCATGAAAAATGAAATAAGGATAATTCATTTGTATTTTAAATATTTTAGTTAATGGTCACTAATTATGGAACGTTTTTTTTTTGTTTTTAAATTTGAGCTGACTCCAATTTGAGTTATTTTAGAGATTGCATGAAATTGTTTTAGAAACTGAAATCATGCAAATGCCGTTTATAATGCTGACCCAGAAATTATAGAAATCAACTTATACTTTAAAATTCTCTTATTCATGTGCAATAGTATCCATGCGACTGTATGAAATTTAAAGGATGTTGACGCGTATCATAACTGATTATGCCCAGCTTTAAAAATAAGGGCATGATTGATGGGAATGTTAAATTCGGAGAAGAAATAATTTTAAGTTAAAATTATATACGAAATTAAAACAATTTACATTAAAAAAAAATTTTGAAGTTATAACCAAGCAAAATAAAAGTAATATTTTACTATTTTTAACCAATGTTGAATTACCAAAATATCACGAACATATCACGAAATTTAAACGCAACTAAATTGAATTCAAACACTTACCCACCAGACATACAATCAAAATGATATAGGCGTTACTCATGCAGTCTTTCTTAATTTTTGTTAGTAGCATTGATAGGTATGAATGTTCAAAAGCGAAAATACGTCAGTTTTCTGAGAGCTTAACTATAAAAGTCATCATCAATAATATTATACAAATTGAATATAAAATTTCACCTTAAAACCATTTGATTTAAAAAGAAAAATCTAATTAAAAGAAATCATAATATTTAAAAAAAAACGTTCAAAAATCAAGGATAATGTTCCCCGTTTTTTTGTAACCTAGCTTAAATTATAAATATCTTGTGTTTCGCTATAGTATATGTAAATTTAACTTTATAATCTATTGAGCAAATCTTGCAAATTATCTACACTAGATGTGCCGGTTTAGTGTTTTCTCCGAATTGCTCAATACTTAGAAAATGGGCGTTTTAGTTGAAAGTATCTTACTTTAAAATTGAATAATATGTGAAACCTCAACAAATTATCAACATTCGGAAGGAACACCCATATTGACATAGATTCCTTCCTAAACTAGTCATAAAATGTCTACAAGTCCGCGACTATTAGCAGCTGAAACAACATTGCAATGTTTACACCAGCATACTGACGAAACAATTTCGTTAATATTTTTTGATCGCTCTTAAGCATACACTTTTTCTTTCCGACTTCGATTTTTCTTACTAAGCAATGTGTTTGAAAGCGCTTTATAATAAATAATATTAAATTGCTTCACTACCGCACGCTATACAATCTCCGTCAGTAGTAAGAACCACGAAATTCTTCTCATTTACATGACCTGTAAATCAACGTGGTGAAAATGAGGGCGAGTTAACGTTCCATAACTTTATTTATTCAGTTGCCAAACAAGGCCCATTTTAAATTAAAATACAAATCAAATTTAACTGAAGTAAAATACCAATACAATAATACAATCTTAATTATGTAGTCGATGAATTGAGGACTTTTAATATTTTGGATTTAAAACAGGACTTGGAAGTGGTTGGGGAGTACAGATCGCTAAACTTATCGATGCCTTACAGCATATGTTAACCGGCTCATTGTCTGCATAATTGGTGTGGTGTGTACTCGTGGTCAACATGGGAATGTGTCTCGTGACTCTAATAGGATCGTGAAAGTGCATCTTGTCTGACAAAACTGTAACTTGAATATTGTACCTTATTACGTCGAAAGGTAGACATGCAGACAAAGTGACTCTTCTGGAAGCGAGTGATGTCAGGTTTAATGTTCGAAGTCGATCCCCATAAAATGGTAGGTTGTGAAAATAAGTCGCGTCATACTGAGATCTAAGGCAAAGAGTAAAAATTGTTTTTGTACAGACTCAAGCCTACGGCTATAGATGTCGTATATAGGGTCCCAGACTATGCAGCCGTATTCAACAATAGGACGCACTAGCGAGGCGTACAAGGATTTTGTGGCCCAAATATTCATGAATTCTTTCGCCCTCCGTTTAATAAAACCCAGCATCTTATAAGCTTTGCACAAAATTTCATCGTAGTGAAGGTTGTATCTGAGTTTGGCGTCTAATACTACGCCAAGGTCTACAACTTTATCAACTCTTCGCAGTTGTGTGTTGTTAATTTCATAGTTATATGTGTCGACATCCCTTTTTCTTGAAAAGTTTATCACGTAACATTTTTCCAGATTTAGTTCAAGATGGTTCATATCGCACCATTGGTGGAGGGCGGTAAGTTTGGATTGAAGAAAAGATACATCAGTTAAAGATTGTATACCGTGATATAGTTTGAGGTCGTCAGCATAAAAAAGGTGCGAAATATCAGACAGCGCTTCCGAAAGATCTGAGATGAAAATATTGAAAAGAAGTGAACCGAGATGACTGCCCTGAGGAACCCCAGAGGCGACATTGATCTCACGTGACAACTGCCCTTGAAACTTGACAAACTGTGTGCGACCTTTAAAATAAGACTGAATCCAGCTTAGTATTGAACCTGATATGCCGAAGCTCTGGAGTTTTTTCAACAAAATTCCATGGTTCACTCTATCAAATGCTTTGCTAAAATCTGTGTATATGGCATCAATATGATTTCCTGGCTCCATTTTACAAAGAATATCTGACGTCAAAGTGATTAGATTAGTGGTAGTAGATCTGTTTCCAGTTGACCAGCACTAACGCCAATAGAGTGAAGTTTTGGGTCGACAACCGAAGTGCTACAGTTATCCAAAGCGTTGAAGGCATTCAAGCGTTTCGAAGGAGAAAATAGGGATTGAGGTTTAGGATTTATGTTAGAAGATGCTATTGGACCATTAGTAAGGGTAATAGGCTTACATACATACTTAGCGCTACTTATGTTTTTACTGTCCTGGGATCCAGGGCTCGCGATTTGATCAATCTATTTCTTGAAAACCATGCCGCACCAGGAACAAATACCATTCTTCTTCCTGAAACTCGTGAAAAGCCAGGCATATCGCGTTGGAATCAAAACTTTGAAGCCACGTCTTTGCTGATTGCGGGAAGGTAGCAGCTCAACTCTGCGTCTACTGATTAGAAGGTCATTTTCAATTGTTTTTCGAATTATGGCCTCATTACAAATCCTTCTACTTCCTTTTACATAGAAAGTGCAGAAGTTTGCCTCTTGGTTTGAATCCGCAAGTCTTTTGATGCGATTATCCCACTCTTCTGTTGACCAGAAGGTTCCAAGTTTGTAGATGAACTTCGGGCTTTTTGGACCACCTCATATCGCGTCAGCAAGCGGCGACAACCTTCCAACCGCGTGAATTTTTGCTCAAAGTTCAAAAGTTTAGGAGTCCTTGCGCCGTTATTTAGCGGTATTGAAGATGTCCGGGGATGATAGACTCTACACTACACGTTTTTCGACGCGGCAAATGTTGTCTGGTGTGATGCTGGTTCGCGGTTGATGATTATGCGGCTCATTCTCGACGGTTTCGCGACCATCCTGGAATGCTTTGGCCCACTTAAACACAGCAACACTACTCAGGCATTCACTATCGAACTTGTTTCGCAAGCGCAAAAAAAATTTCCGTACTTTTAACGCCTCCTCCGCGCGTGTAACATGCACTCCTCGTAAGGGACCCAGCTGTTCAAAATATACTTGCACGCCATCAGCAGCATATGTTTCCATCATATTTGAACCGCCCCCGTATCTATATATATATATATATGTGTATGCACATTTTGCAAATGTATCTGGAAAATAGAAAAATTATGAAATTCATTTATGAAATTAGAGTCTGTATTTTAGCTTTTAATGTGCCGCGGAATTCTATGAAGAGTTTTAGTTTTCCCCGAACAGATCTACGCTTTGCAGATTACCCCAAATTGATACTATCTATCAGTAAACTCGATACTATCTATCAGCAAACTCGTTGTTTACTACCTTCCAAAGGGATCAAATATTGTAAAATCCAGATGAAAACTAATTCATCTCAACTAAATTGAAAATGCTCCATCTGACCTCCAAAACGTATCAATGGAGGATGTTCCAATACAGCGTCAGACAAAAGTCTACGACAATTCCTTGTATTAGGATACCGGTTAATTGGAAGCTTTAATCAAAAATCCATTGAAGTGCATTTTTCAGTAACGTAAATATATTTGAATGGGTCTCTAGAAGAAGGGCATATGTTACAAATTTGTCGTTATTGGTTTTTTCGTGGAAGAAGGGCAAATGTAGCATGGTAAACAAGTAAGTAAGAATTTAGTTCCCCTTACAGACGCTAGATGTCGGAAATATTCATCGCCAGTATGAAAAAAAGTGCAAAGATAGTGGAAGAAGGGCATATGTGACAACTCCCCTCCGCTCTAGTCTCTGTAATCTTAACATTCTCTTATCACTCTCGTTAGTGTTCCGCCTCCTCCTTCGTTGTTCATCGTTCGTATTTGTAATTCTATTTTTGATTCCTTTACTATTGTGTGCGAACTCTGAATAATATTGTGTAATGGGTGATACAAATTTGTCGGTAAGTGAATGCAGCAACCTGAGTTCTGGCAAGAGACGTGTTTTAAACATTGAACAGTGGCGTGATAAGAACCTGAAAGCTCTTACAAATACGAGCAAAGAATACGTAAACAAGCGTGATAAAAGCAAAATTGTGGTAGCGAAAGAAGCTCCAGTGCAGGTGCGAGGATGTCAAGCAAGTCGCACGAAGATTCGATGCCGATAATTTTCTCTAAATGACGTCCACAAATTGTTTAAAAAATTTTATGAACTTGACTATGCTGAAATCCATCAATCTTAGGGAGCTAAAGCGCAGGAGAGCATGCTCCACAGACGCGACTTCACAGAAAAATGCAGGGTTTGACTATAACGCCAATGGAAAAGCAGTTTGCCTCAAAACACTTGCAAATATTTTTTCGATCTCTCTCAAACGTATTCGTGTTTGTATTAGCTAAACTTTTTTTTTTTTTTTTTTAATTGGATCATTTCACCCTTTTCACATCAATTTAATGTAAATCTATACGACAAATTTGCTCTACATTTGAAGCTTTATCTAACGTCGCGCGGATATCGATCACTCTTTCGGATGGCTCCGATAGCTTTTTAAATTACTTTTTATGGAATTGTTTGCAGCTACATATAAATGAGTTGCATATTTTGCATAATAATTTTTCTGAAAAATTATTAGAGAAGAAAAATGTTAGAAGAAGGTGGTTTCGACGTGTGCACTAATTCTCCTCAGGCCATCACACTTAGATACACACCGGTGATGGCGACCACCATGCTCAGAGGTGAGGGAGTAAATTTTTAACTTTTCTACTAATGCAAACTCAATATGTTTTTGTTTCTGCAAGTTATATTCAAGGTAAATTTCTCTTGTAAGTACTTGTATTAGCTAAACTTTTTTTTTTTTTTTAATTGGATCATTTCACCCTTTTCACATCAATTTAATGTAAATCTATACGACAAATTTGCTCTACATTTGAAGCTTTATCTAACGTCGCGCGGATATCGATCACTCTTTCGGATGGCTCCGATAGCTTTTTAAATTACTTTTTATGGAATTGTTTGCAGCTACATATAAATGAGTTGCATATTTTGCATAATAATTTTTCTGAAAAATTATTAGAGAAGAAAAATGTTAGAAGAAGGTGGTTTCGACGTGTGCACTAATTCTCCTCAGGCC
The DNA here is from genome assembly GCA_963969285.1 of Odontomyia ornata. Classification (NCBI taxonomy): domain Eukaryota; kingdom Metazoa; phylum Arthropoda; class Insecta; order Diptera; family Stratiomyidae; genus Odontomyia; species Odontomyia ornata. The sequence continues at coordinate 103,356,619 of OZ017739.1, read as the reverse complement.
ATCACACTTAGATACACACCGGTGATGGCGACCACCATGCTCAGAGGTGAGGGAGTAAATTTTTAACTTTTCTACTAATGCAAACTCAATATGTTTTTGTTTCTGCAAGTTATATTCAAGGTAAATTTCTCTTGTAAGTACTTGTATTAGCTAAACTTTTTTTTTTTTTTTAATTGGATCATTTCACCCTTTTCACATCAATTTAATGTAAATCTATACGACAAATTTGCTCTACATTTGAAGCTTTATCTAACGTCGCGCGGATATCGATCACTCTTTCGGATGGCTCCGATAGCTTTTTAAATTACTTTTTATGGAATTGTTTGCAGCTACATATAAATGAGTTGCATATTTTGAATAATAATTTTTCTGAAAAATTATTAGAGAAGAAAAATGTTAGAAGAAGGTGGTTTCGACGTGTGCACTAATTCTCCTCAGGCCATCACACTTAGATACACACCGGTGATGGCGACCACCATGCTCAGAGGTGAGGGAGTAAATTTTTAACTTTTCTACTAATGCAAACTCAATATGTTTTTGTTGTATTCGTGTTATTCAGTTAAAATTAAAAGACGGTGGTGTAGCACCAAAGGATAAGAGACGAAAACATATGAATCGGCCTCGATCTGTGAACTACGAAGATAGAAGTGCTGTTAAACGACATATTGGAAGCCTTCCTACGATTGAAAGCCACTACAGCTGACGTTTATCGTCGAAGCTGTGCTTGAATATGGACCTCTCTGTGAGAAAAATGCATCGCCTTTTTTACACACACATCCTGAATCTACTATCTCTTTAAGCTTGTACCGGAAAATTTTCAATCGGAAATCAACTTGAGATGTTCCGACATATGCAAACGTTGTGACTTGAACTATGCTAAACTCATTGCTGCACCGAATTACGAGGAACGAAAGAAAAAAGAAGAAGATAGTACAATATATCATAGAAGCAATACTCCAATTACAACTTCGCAATTCACAATATGACTAGTATCACATCCAATCTGTTTCTATGGCATGAAGTGACTGCTAAACGGGGCTCTAAGGAAATTGGGTCATAGATTTTGAAATACATAACTTCAAAATGGGAGCCGCTGAGTGCAGGTGAAGAACGAAAACTTATTGTGTAGTCAGATCGCTGTTTCGGCCAAAATAACAATAAAGCTATTCTTACTTTGTATTTTTTCCTCATCAAAGCCAGCTATTTTTCCGAAATACACCAAAAACTTATGACATCTGGCCACAGTTTCCTACCATGCGACCGTGATTTCGCACTAATTGAACGTAGAAAGAAGAAGACCAAAGCTTTAGTACCACAAGATTGGAAGTACATCATCGCTTCATCTAACATCAGTACACCGTTCACCATAACAGAAATGATGCAGAGTGACTGCAAAGATTTGGACATTCTCCCTCAAACTTTTATGGTAAAAAACAGTGAGTTTCAAATCACACAATATCTGTGGTTTAAGATGTCATGTCTGTGTTCGTGAGGGAAAGTCACAACATGGTCAAGCTATGGAAGAGTTTTCAGTTGATCAAGTACAATATTCCGTCGCCAATAATACCCCAACTTTACAACAGACCACTTCCCATCAGTAACGAAAAAAACAAGGACTTGCTTCCCATGGTACAGTTTTTGGTTAACGAAGAACATAAAAATTTTTATCAGAATTTGCCAACTGAGTAATAATGTTTTAAGATGTTTTCCTACAATATGAATTATTTGAATATGTATTTGAAAGTTTCATGGTGTTAATAAATATTATTAAGAAATCAAAAATGAAACTTATAGTATTATTGTTACTATCCAAAACGATTGTGAAGAAGGGCATATGCTACATTTGATGTTCATAAAATTCTTAAGCTGCGCGCTTTTTTTTTCATTTCTCCTGTAAAATTTTAAATTTTTAACATATGCCCTTCTTCTAGAGACCCATCTATTTATAAAAAAATATAGATAAACATTTTTCATACCAACATTTTTCATACGACAGTCAGTGTTGACTCAGTTATACACAAAAAATTAACTATTAAACGTAAGGGAATGACATCAATATTTGTTCACTTGGTACTTTTATCATTCCGTCTATGTGTTGCTGCAATTTTGTTTCAGTTTTATCGCTAGTATCTAACTGCAAGGACCGCAAAATGACATCGCAAAAAGAAATTTCTAGTAATATCCGAAATTTGGTCGTACAATATAAAAAAGACAATAAATCGCGAAATCACTGAAACTTAACAAACGTATGCGTATACAATCATCAAAAACTTTGAAAACAGTAGTTCCATGGAAAATAAATTGGCCGACCGAATAAGTTGTCTCGCAGAGACATCAGTTTTATTCTGAAAGAAGTGGGCAGTAATTCAAAAATAAATGCTCCAGATATGTCAAAACCTACGGAAAGGAAAAAGGATGTCCATGCATGAACCATCACGAGAGCATTAAATATTAATGGGTTTCACAGTAGAACTCCAGGTAAAAAGCCATTAATATCCGGCAAAAACCGACTACTGCGTCTATAGTTCGCCAAGGCCCTTATTGACAGGGACAATGATTTTTGGAATTGCGTCCTTTTCACAGATGAGTCCAAATTCATCATTTTCAGAAGTGATAGTCGCAGTGAAGTATGGAGGAAAAAGAACACGGCTTTAGAGACCAACAAATTGACTCCTACTGGCAAGCACGGTGGAGGTAATGCGATGGTATGGGGAGCCATCGCTGCATCTGGCGTTGGCAGATTGGCTTTTGTTGAAACTACGATGGACCGTTATGTCCAGAAGAATCTGTTAGAATAACATTTGAAGCCATCAGTGGAGAAGTTGGGTCTTGGAGAGAGATGGAATTTCCAGCAAGACCAAAACATACAGCACTTTTCGTCAAAAACTGGTTGTTGTACTACGCTCCCAGGCAACTTAATACGCCTCCGCAAAGTCCAGATTTAGACACAAAAGAGCATGTATGGGAGCTTTTGGAACGGAAAATTCGAAAATGTCACATTAAAAATAAGAATTTGCCAAGGAAGCGCTTGTTACAGAATGGGAGAAAATCACATCTGTCGAAACTGCCAATTTAGTTGCCTCTATACCCCAAAGACTGCAAGCAGTAATTGACGCGAAAAGAGGACCAACCAAATATTAGCCCAGCAAAAATTTTTAAAATTTCCAATACGTTTAGTTGAAAATATTTTGTGTACAAGTCAGCCTGTACTTAGTGTCGTAGACTTTTGTCCATTCATTTTTTTATGTTTTTCCGAATTTCTCCTTAAGTTTGTTATGAAATGTTTTTGTCTTTGTTTTTTGATAAACATATTTACGTTACTGAAAAATGCACATCAATGGATTTTTGTTTAAAGCTTCCAATTAACCAGAATCTCGATGTAAGGAGTTGTCGTAGACTTTTGTCCGGCACTGCACATTCAAATTGAAAAACAATCATATTCCTCTCGTTAATATATTCATGCAGTGCACATTTAAATAATCAGTGGCATTTACGAATTTAACCAACGCAGTGGAGTAGTTTCATTCTAGCGTTTATAATTTCTTAATTTTGGGAATTTTACTTTTGGCTTTCAATCCTCAAATTGTTTTCTGCGATGAAACGATACGAGTATTACCGGAAAACTCACATGTAAAGAAGGTGATTGTCTTTGGGAAGTTTGCACTCGGTCGTCACTCTGTCCAAATTTAAATTGAAAATATCAATGGCCAAAATTTGTTCATTTGATGGTAACGTGACCATAATTTGTTGTGTTAGAGCTTGTGCATTAGGTGAGTTTTGTTTAGTTTGGACCCTATCCAAAACTAACGTAAGTTAGGAAGCCATATGGTAGCGATTTGCATGTACATACGTTGCTCGGCCTACTATTGGACAAGCTTGCGTGAGCTGTCAGCCAACTGCGACATAAGCTAATGCTTATATTGCGTAATACATATTTTCCTAACGTAAACGTACAAAACGAAATACTTGTATGCTTACAATTCACTTTGCACTATCGACTGTACTTCGACAATTTTCAAGACGAGCAAATGAAGCACATTTTTAGCACCTTCCGCTGATAGCTAAGCTTTGAGTAGTAAGAAAACTCCAACTCACTTTGGAAGGCGATAAAAATTAAGAACTGAAATAATTTTCACTTCACTAGGAGCGCTATTGTGTTCTTCGCGGGCCACATTGGGTTTCACTGTAGAAATCCATCTCGAAACCGTACAAATTTTCGTTGGCACCTCCACAATTCTTCATATACCGCTAAGTAATCTAGCGATCAAAGTCGGCCTACTAGTGGTTATGTGTATGGTAGTAAGCGCTGCTGCCATATGGCTTCCTATGTTACGTCAGTTTTGACTCCAACCCTTTTTGCGCTAGTGTGTGTTCTGGTAATGAGATAAGAAAAGATAAATTTGTTTAAGCCTTCGACACTGTGTTTCCTGTGGTTGATAGGAATTCGTTTGCTTAATTTCCATGCAATCTTGTTCGTAACAGTCACAGCATCTTGCGTAGTTTACATGCATCTGTGTCGTTTTTGGTTCAAAGCCTACTGAAGTGAAAGCCGAAAGCAGGAGCGTTCACTAGGAAGGACTCGTATATTTCCAATTTTCTAGTATCTCTCATTTCTTGTGCTAGTCCCAGGTCCTCCGAGCCGAGTACGCGATTGCTTTCTCTTATATTTTTAGTTCGTCTGACTTACCGGTATCACTGGATGTTATTACGATTTCAACTTTTCTACTTTCTCAATATATTCATTGTTTCTAGTTTTTGCGGGCCACTTCGTTCATGCAGTATATCCACCACTTATATGAAACGAAAATGGGAAAACTCAATAGGATATATTGTGCAGGACGCTGACCACTTTGCTAACGAAGCAACGTTTTAAGCAAATGAAGATCTTTACATTGGAGAAGATAAACGTACATATCGAAAAAGAGATATCGATATCAAAAAAGATAAAGGAAGACCAAAAGCAGAATTCTTAACTACTCTCCACTAACAGAACAGGAGGTTAGAGTAAAATTAAAGAGCAGCATTAACATATTCAAAGGCCTTTACAAAGATTGGGATGGTTCTGAAAAAGGTGGCTATAGTTTTTGTTGCAGTATAGCAAATATCGTTTAATGCTCAGAGTTCAAAGATAATTAAGCTATACATCCATTCTGAAATTTACAAGAAGAGCCGATCAATAATTTAGCATATGGTTTGATTAATGACCACAGAGTAGGAAAACTGCGAATTGTTGTTGTTATGATATTTGTAAATTCAAATGACTATAAACTCACTAAGTATGGTTGAATTCTTACAAAAATTACAGAGTGGAACAACATTGTATCAAACTACCTTGATGCAAAACTTCATTAAATTTAAGGGTACATATTTGATTTCCAATCAAATTTTCCCTAGCCAGAAACATTTGAGCTGGTCCTAAAATTTGATGCCTCTGGCTTCTCTAGTTTCTGAGAAAACTTGCTGTGACGCACAGACGAACTTAATGACAGAATCATAGGGTAGCAATTTTTCTGAGGAATCGCAACAAAAAATTGCACAAAATTTTAAAACGGATTAAGACTAAGTGATTTGAAAATGAGGTGACAATGCTATGGGTACATAAAGTAATTTTTTGTATATTTTCCTCCTCCAAAAACCTGTTTGGAAAGTTCTCATCAAGACCTTACATTTAACATTCCACACTATTACCTTCGGCTAGCATTTTTGAGGCTCCCCTTCCGGTATGGGCCGTTGAAACATTTCTAGGTGCCCAAGCTTTCGTCTATTGCGTTTCTAGTTTTGGAGAAAAACTGCTGTGACATACGTATATACTCGTATGGACGGGCAAAGAACCAAAATCGATTTGAATAGGGTATTATAGGTAGTACAAAAACCTAAAATCACTTAAGAAGGTAGTATTTCTACCCCAAAGTAAACATCCATTTATTGAAACAAAATTGATTTGCGTTATTTTTTTTCAATTGTAAAAAATTAAGCTGTGAAGGTGAAAAAATATTCAGGAAATGAAGAATTGGCTTCTCAGCTTCTTACATGGGATCTCTCGATAATAATGAGGATTTATTGAATTGCGCAGCTCCAGTTACTTCCAGGCAAATCCGTTTTGTGTTTCTAGGTTTCCATAAATCAGTTATGATATACTCGTTTCCCGATTGGAAAACATTGGGCCAGATCAGACGTAGTTGCAAAATTCTACGTCTAGCACTCGTTGCATATAGACGTTTAATGTCATTAATTTCAAAAATTAATTAATTTTTCTCAAAAGTTAGTTGAAAATAATTTCATTTGATCGAAAACCATCTCAATCGAATTATTCGAACATTTATCGAATACCTGTAATTAATTTCCTGAGGAAGTATCAAAAGTGGAAATATGTTCAAGGGAAGTTCCGGTTTACGAACGTTCCCTCTCACATAGCCTCGCTGCAAAACCAACGAGATGGAGGAGTCCGATGGCTTCAGCTATCAACCAGAAAGGCCGCGTCCATCGCCAATGATGACGGGTGAAAAAAACTGAAACGAAGATACGACAATAATGAGGAAAAACTGCAAATAGACGATACATGGGTACACCATCACATTCCAGAAAGCAAGGTGTCGTCTTAAGAGTGGGGGAAGAAAAGGTGCCAGTCAAAGCGAAGCCAACCAGGTCCGTGGGTAAGGTTATGTATACTGTGTCCTGGGACCGGCCTGTGCACCCAATGGTCCATCAATGTACAAAGCATAACTTATATATATATATATATATATATATATGTATATATATATATATATATATATATATATATATATATATATATATATATCTATACATATATATATATATATATATATATATATATATATATATACATATATCTATATATATATATATATATATATATATATATATATATATATATATGTATATATATATATAAATATATATGTATATATATATATATATATATATATGTATATATATATATAAATATATATGTATATATATATATATATATATATATATATATATATATATATATATATATATATATATAAATATATATATATATATATATATATATATATATATATATATATATATGTGGTGGTCCAACCATAATGCACGATGTTAATTGTGAATCATACCTCAGTGTCAAGTTTTTCGCCCAGCTTAATTTGACATTTCTTTGTTTCAATGTTTGACAAATTTAACCATGGAGAGGTACACAATTGAGCAGCAAGTTAAGGTTGTCGAAGCCTTTCACGAAAATGGGCGTTCAAATCACATTGCATTTCATGCACTTCGGAGTGTGCCCACGATCGGGAGAATTGTGCACAAATTTCAGCACACCAGGTCTGTAGAAAATATGGAACTGGGACCCCCGGCGCATGCTCGCCCAGTTCGTTCTGCAGAAAATATTGCTGTTGTTCGCGATAGTGTGGCAGAAGAGCCACCAATTGAACATCTCACGAACATCACTGATGCAAATTTTGAATAAAGATTTGAATTTACATGCTTACAAGGTTAAATTGACTCTAGAGCTGACAACTTCAAGCGTTGGCAATACGCCGAATGGTTGGCTCAACAGACAGAAGGGAATGGTGACGTTACAAAGAAAATCATCTTCAACGACGAGGCACACATTCACCGCAGTGGATTCGTTAAAAAGCAAAATTGCCACATTTGGGCAAGTGGGAATCCACGAGTTTTCATTTAGAAGCCGATGCATCCACAAAGGGTGACTGTTTCGTGCGGTTTATGGGCGGGCGGCGTCATGGGGCCGTACTTCTTTGAACATGAGAACGTACAAGCAGTTACCGTGAATGGTTTTCGCTTTTACGAGATGATAGCGCACTTCTTGGGGCCACAAATTGAGGCTATGGACCTGGACGATATGTAGTTCCAACAGGATGGTGCCACTTGCCACACAGTCAACGAAACAATGACTCTTTTGTGCCAGAAATTTAATGGCCGTGTTATCTTATGTTGTGGCGATGTTAATTGGCCACCACGATCATGTGATTTGACACCGCTGGACTTTTTTCTCTGGATATATTTAAAAATAAAGTGTACGTCAATAAGCCAAGAACAATTCAAGAGCTAACGGATGAAATTATTTGACACATTAATGACATTGAACCTCAATTAAGTCTCAGAGTCATTGAAAATATTGACCATCGGAAAGAAGTACCCCACCCTGGCCGTGGCGAGCATTCGGGCAATATTTTATGTCACACATAATTCTCTTAAAACCTTTTGTTTTATTTGCAATGAACATCGTGCTTTTTGGTTGGGTTACCATATCTGGATATTATATATATATATATATATATATATATATATATATATATATATATATATATATATATATATATGTATTTATATATATTTATATGTATATATATATATTTATATATAGAGAGAGATATTAATATATATATATATATATATATATATATATATATATATATATATATATATATATATATTGGAAAAAAAGAAAACTTTTGAATTGGATTCATTAAATTAATGTCTATATGTGAGCTTTTAATGTTCGTCGAGATTCTAGGGAGGTTTTTGGTTTTTCCCAAACAGATCTACGGTTCGCAGAATACCCCAAAGTGATAATATCTATCAGCGAACTCGTTCTTAATCGCACTATTTGTATCAGTTGTTTACTAACTTTGAAAGAGATAATTTAAAATCCAGTTAAAAACTGAATCATCTCAACTAAATTGAAAATGATCCATCTGACCTCCAAAACGTATCAATAGAGGATGTCCCAATATATTCATAATGAAAAAAAAAATTATTTCTCTCGTTAATATATTCGTGCAATGCACATTTAAATATTCAGTTGCATTTACAAATTCAACCAACGCAATGGAGCAGTTTCATTCTTGCATTTATAGCATCTTAATTTTAGGACTTTTACGTTTGGTTATCAATGCTCAAATTGTTTTCCGCGATGAAGCGATATTACCCGAAAACTCCCCTTGTGAAGTAGATGATCGTCTTTGGGGAGTTTGCACTCGGTCGTCACTCTGTCCAAAATTTAAATTAAAAATGTCAATGGACAAAATTTGTTCATTTGATGGTAACGAGACCATAATTTGTTGTGTTAGAGCTTGTGCATTAGGTGAGTTTTTTTTAGTTTGAACTATATCCCTTTTTGCTCTAGTGTCTATTCTGGTAACGAAGTAAGAGAAAATGAGTTCTTTAGTGCAACCTAAATACTTAGTTAAGTCTGTGCCGCTGTGTTTCCTGTGGTTGATAGGAATTTGTTTGCTCCATGCCGCTATTTTTGTACTTGTGTGCTTTTAACAGAATGAGTTTAGTTGTAAATTATATAACTAGTGAACACCTTAGCTTAATGCGTTCACTATTAAGAGTTTTAAAGTAATTTTACAAAACCCTACTACAATTGCGAACTGTCTGTGCGCCCGCCCGTGTATCGCAGCAATTTTCTTCGCAAACCACATAAGCTAGAAACATAAAATTTAATAAGTAGTATGTAAATGGTGATCTCTTGAAATTGCACTGCAAAATAATACTTTTGAAATGCTTAAGGGTGGTCTCCTCAGACAGGGGTGTGGCCATCGAAAAAAAATTCACCAAATGTAGACAATATGGGTATCAAACAAAAGGTCTTGATGAGAAGTTTTCAAAACAGGTGTTAAACTAACACTTTTTTGCTTCGCGGTATGCAGGGGGTGAGAAAATGTACGGAAACGCGGGGGATGTTGTTGCCGCAAAAGTTGCGGAGGAAATCAAATTGACAAAAAAATGACTTTTAAAAATGCTCCGCTCTCGGATATGTGTCAGAATCTAAGGAGAGGATTCAATTTTGAAAGGGTCAATGTATTAATTACGTCATTTCCAAACTCTACAGTGAAAGATGCACTGCCAGACTAAGAGGGGGGGAGGAGGCAAGGGCGGTCCGCCCCGGGCCTCCGCTCCAAGGGGGCCTCCGCTCCAAGGGGGCCTCCTTATATTGAGGAGTTCTTTAAATCATATTCTAAACAAGATTGAAAATATGTTCAGTAACTTAGTAAGAGGCAGTTCAAAGTTTTGGGCCTCGTAGATACAAATGGAAAACAGCTTAGACCGGTTACTTGCAAATTTTCAATTCGAATGGCTGGTGTAAAATTGGAGTTTCTTCCACTGACAATCTACCTTTCGTCAAAGTATCTATATTCCGCCGATATCCATCAACTGCTGGGTCTATAGGCCTCTACATTACTGCACCCCACATTAAATTTGGTTTCACTGTCATTAGCTTGGCACATTTTCAATTTTTCTACGATCCTTTGCAAAAGGTTACAGTTAAGTATTATATGAATATTTTATGAACAATGAAACAATACCACCACAGCCATCTTAGATTTAAGAAAGCATTTTCTTTTTTTATATCGTGTAGACATCAAGAAGTCATTTGGAATTTTGACGCGGTAACAATATTTTTTATGTTCACAGCGGCCGACACTCAGGGAATACCAGTCTTTCAAATTGTAAACTTCATTCCGTCGTTCAGCTAGGTTCCATTCCTATGACTTGAACAGATTTAATGCATTCCGTAACTTAAATATAGGTTAAAAATGTTTGTTTGCTGCACATTGGCTCGCATCTCCTTTCCAAGAACAAAAATCTGTGAAGTTTGAAATTTTTAAAACCTTCCGTTTCATGTGTTTCATCTAGCGTCACATGTTATGCAACTGTAGAAAGGCTGTATTAATTTTTCTCATCATCTACCCAGATGTGGGAATTACTCAAACGGAAAATAGGTAAAAGCCTTAAACGTTTGTCTGATACTCGCTGGAGCGCTCATTACGACTCAGTTAAAGCCATAACAGAAAACCTGGAAATAATTCTGAGCACTTTTTTTGTGGTTGGGAGGTGAATGCTCATTTACGCACAGAATGTTGGACTCCCATGTTTGCAAGAAGGCGACTGCACTAGCCACTAAACACCTCCCCTGTCAACCTGAGAACTTAGCCTGGACCCGTTTGACACATTTCTTTGGACCAGGTCTCGTTTTTTTACGCTGTGAGGCGCCTTCAAGCTTGGGACTCCTAGCAGGAGGGGAGAGGAGAAGGGGAATCGCCAGACAAGCGATTCTCCAGCCTCATCACTCCCAGCTGCTGTAAGTCTCTTTTATCTTTTTGGACTGCCCGAGCATAATGTGTCACCTGGTTCCATTTGCCAACCGATTGGAGCATCACCGCATCTATATTATCCGCGGTGAGCTCTCCCGTTTTCCTGTAGAGGTTCCTTTGTAGTCTGCCCCATTTTTTGTACGCAAAAAATGTGTGGCAAGCATTGTTTTCCTCTCCTGGGCAAAACCGACAATCGGGGGACATCAACGTACCAAACTTGGGCAGGTAAGACTGAAAACACTCATGCCCACCCAAAAGCTGGGTCAGATAGAAGTTAGCCTGACCATGCCTTTGATTTAGCCATGGTCTCACATCCGGGATGAGGCGCGCAGTCCACCTTCCTTTCGTACAATTCACCCAAGACTGCTGCCAATCGTTGAGTGAGCACTGTCTTTCCTCACGGGCAACCACCTCCCTCGCATCCTCGTTTTGACGCTGATAAATAGAGCTACCCTCTCTAGCAAGAAGGCCCACAGGTACAACGCCTGCAATGATTTCCACCGCCAAACCAGAGACTTTTGGATGCGGGGATGCAATCCTCTTCTCTGTACCTGTGCCAGGCGTTTTCGGTGTACCTCCTTACTGAGAGCGTCACCCCATACTTCTGCTCCGTACAGTAGCACTGACCCTACAGCACTCATCAGGAGGCGTCTTCTTGATGGCCTGGGTCCCCCTACGTTGGCCATAAGTCGACTCATAGCCAGTACTGTCGAAGCAGCCTTCTCAGCCGTTGCTTCAATTTGCTCAGTGAAGTTCATCTTCGAGTCGATCAGCAGCCCCAGGTACTTCACTGCTGGCTTCGATTTCATTTGTATTTCTCCAATACTGATTATCTTTACTCTAGAGATTCTCCTTTTTGTCAAGATGACCATTTCGGTTTTCTCCAGTGCTGAACTGAACCCGCGGGCAGTCATCCAGTCTCTCATTTGGCACACTAGCATACCTAGCCTAAGTTGCGCTTGTTCAATGGTGCGTCCAGTGAGCAGAGCCACAACATCATCCGCATAGCCGATCAAGGGCAACTTATCTCGCATCTCCAGTCTTCTTAGCCCATCGTAAGACACATACTTTGGTCTGGGCCAAGGATAGATTTCTCGGCAATACCCGATGCAACCGTCATCTTTCGTTGGCCATGTGTCGTGTCGTAGAGCAGGCTTCGGTCATTTTGGTAATCCCTCAAAAGCTTTATTAGATATTCTGGAACTTGAAAAGGGGTTTCCAGCGTATCCAGAATATCCACCCGTCTAGCGGACTTGAAGGTGTTCCTGACGTCGAGTGTATATATGTATTAATTATAAAAGCAAAAATTTCGCATCAATTTTATTCTTTTTGCCGAAACGTACTGTAAAATTACATCAACGTTTTTTGAATGGGGCCTCATATAAATTTTCCACCTCGGGCCTCTGACAGCCTTAGCCCCTCACTGGGATGATGTGCATTCCCATTTAATGTACACTATGTTTTTCCATTGGGACATGAGCCTATCTATTATAAATTCATTAATTCGGAACTCTTTAATAATATCAACTATAGAAGGTAGCTCTACATTTAAAGTTTCGAGCACAGAAAACGAATATACTTTCTCCAGTATTTTAAAACTAATTGGTAGTCTAGAACGCAGTTCTCTCATAAGTTTCAGCGTGTAATTAATGCACCGTTGACGCAAATTATTTTCCACTTGTGGAAGAGGTTGCACTCCCGTAATTTCGTCTCAAAAGCATACGCCGTGTATGGTTTAGGATCTCTCTATATTTTGTGAAAACATATCAACGCTCGCAGTTGGGCTCATTGGGGTTGGGGTTGGGTTTTGGTACATTTCGCCTTCCTCTGGACCCCCTAATTCATAAAATGATTTTTTTATTTCAGATTCGAAAAGTTCTAATCAAGACCTTTCATTTGATCATAGTATACTCAACTAGTAACCACACTCCATCAACCCTCCGGAAAAATTCGAACACAAGCCGAACAGCGAGCCATAAATCTTCGGTAGCAGGTATATGGTAAACGCTGATGCGAGGAATGGCGCGAATATAAACATATGCTTCGATGAGAGATTTCAGGGCTACCAGAGCTAAAAAATCAATAACATTGCAGAAAAACAAATTCGTTCCATGCAATCTTTTAGTTTTTTGTTAGGATGTGGCAGCACTCCTATGTTCTGAAATGCGTAAAAGAACACGTGCGTCGGAAATTTTATTTGCATTTTGCTTTGTTTCTTGAGCGCGCGAAACATGGGATTAGCTGTCATGCCCCGGATCAGCTGACGTGCCCCTGGGAAAATTCAAAAAGTGTGCCACACAGGGTAAATGAAAGGTGTGGCTACTATTTGAGTATACTATGCATTTGATACCCCACTGCTTCCCACTACCTTTTATAAAAAAAATGTTTAAGGACTAATTCGTCATTAGGGGACACCCCCTTAAAAAAATTTAAATTTTTGGTAAGACCTCAACTTTTGAGAGACCATCGCTTCTGACCTTTTCACAAAGTTTGAGCATTCTAGCTTCCATAGTTTCTGAGGAAACAAGTTGTGACGCATGGACAGCCGACAGACAGGTCACGAAACTAGTAGGTCTTTGTAAAAAAATTTTTACAAAGACTTAAAAACGGGAAGGGGAAGGAAATTTTGAAAGGATGGTTGTTTCCCTGGCGGTTGGTGAGGATGCAACCTACACCTCTGCGCTGATATTTGCAGTTGAATTAACTAATGAGGCGTCGCTCGCTAGAAATAAAAGAAGAAAGGGTAAGTCGATTTTGAAAGTATGTTTGCTTCCCTCACGCACAGTGAGTTTCAAAGTTTCTTTAGTTTTTAGCTCAATGGTTTACTTTTAGATTGTAGTTCAATGGGGCATGCAAACGAAAGCTATTGGCAGGAAAGGGCGGGAATTTTATACAACTGAAGCCGAAAACTCCGAATTTAAACCGAGCAGACACTATTTAATTTTCGAATGATAATCAATGACTTTTTTGTAGTATCAACTGGGATATTCAGCACATTGTTTGTGTTGCTAAGCTACCGTAAATTTCGATTTTTTAAAATTAGCGTTTTTGCAGGTAGACAAATTTTGTTAGCCAGACTCTAGCGGTTTTATGCTTAAAAAAATATGCTATATACCATACACCGTAGAAATATGCTAAACAACATGAAAATATGCCAAATCTGGCATAAAATATCCTAAATTGGCAACACTGATAAAAGTTTTCCTGCCAGAAGAGCTTTGTATCGATTGTGTAGCTTAAAATAACTTGTCTGGTGACTTGAATCGATACTTTGAGCTACACATACATTCAAGAAATCGTTCAAATGTATTGGGAAGTTAGAGTGTTTCTTTAATAAACACAAAGGAAATTACTTAAGTTAGAACAAAATGGCGTTCTAACTTAAATCATGTCCTGAGTTCCTGGTTAATTGAAGGTATTCAAAACAAACACCATTCCTGAGATTTTCATGAAAATCAGAATAAAACTGTAGTGTATATAGCATTCATATATTTGAAACATCAATCAACCATAAACGCATGTTTTTGTTGTTACGACGCCATATAATTAAAATATTTACAGTAGCGCCCAAAAAGATCTGCACAAGCTTGAAATTTTCCTTCTTCCTCAAATCGTTGTTCCATCAATGACACGGTAAGAAAACTAACTAGTGGCGTAGACAGAACTACCCTCATATCGGAAGGGGTTTGTACTTAACCTACAATATGCAGATATGTATTGTAGTAAAAGAACTTGATCTTAACCAGTCAACATTTTGTTTCAATATTGCTAAAATCACTGACACCCTATCTTAATGTATTTTTGTTTTTCATCTTATTTGAAAATTGGGAGAGGATTCAATTAAAGTTGTAGCGCCGGGTTTGATGGAAAGCCCATATAGTGCAAAAATCTTATATGATTGTGGTAATCGGAGGGAATTCAAATGTCTATAACTTTTGTAAATTTTATTGAAACCAATAGAATATAAGCATCTCATAAAAGAACTACTTAAATCGCTGATTTCATTCAATTTAATGAAACTAGTACATTTTAACGGACGAAAATTTTAAATCCTACTATCATTAGCAAAGATTGACGAATTTCAACCTCTAAGCTATTTTTCATTGGATATACCTTCATAATTTTTAGGGCCTTGCAAAGGAAATTTTACAAAAACCTACTCGTTTCTCGACCTGTCTATCTGTCTGTCCACTCGTCGTCCGTCCGGTGCGTCACAAGAAATTCGTTCAGAAATTAAAGAAGCTACAAAGCTCTCACTTTGTGAAAAAGGTCAAAAGTGGTGGTATTTCAGAAGCTTAGATCCTCTCAAATATTTAAAAAGTTTTTAAGGGCGGTCCCCTTTGGAACCAAGTCGTCCTTAAACATTTTATTTTCATCAAACGTACTCGACTTTAGTATCAAATCAAAAGTCTTAGCATATTCGGAATCTGAATAAAGTCATTTTCCCCTCGCAATTGGACACTTTTGAGCCGAAGACACTTTTGAGCCGAAAATCATGAAAGTAGGTCTTTATGAATACAAGGGCAACAAATATCTCAGAAATCAAAAATTTAATCAAATCTGTTAATAAAAGTATGATTTGTAAATTTAATTTTTTTCTCGAAATTTCGAAATGTTATCCTTCAATTTTACAGTTAAAAGGTTAAAATAAGACCCTTATGTCTAAAAAATTTCATAGGAATCAAATTATTATCATTTGAGCTATCGCCATTTCAATTGTATGGAATTAAAACAATAATAACACGTGTGGATGGTTGATACATATTTCAAATCGGCCTACTTTATTTTCTTCGGTTTTCCATGAAAATGTAAGTAATAGTGTTTAAATTGAACATGTTTAATTGGCTGATTATTGATAAAGCGCTGTAATGAAATGGGACCGGTTATGTACTTTTGAAAGAAGCGCTGCGTCCTTTATGTATATAAATTTGAATGAATTCTTATGCAAGTTTTGGATGAATAATTCATGTCATTGATTCATGTCGTCAGAAAATTTATTTTGAACCCTAAGATGGCTACAAAACCCTTCTGGTAGGACCACTATCCTACTTACTCGACTTGTTTCACCTCTCACCTTCAGCCATTCATTGATAAATTCAATAAAGCGTTAAAAGCGTGTACATTAAATGTTACAGTTGGGCAAAAGTAACTAATTTAAAGCCGTCGCCATTTTGCTCCACGGTTATCGATGTTACTAGTTGAACAAATCCGCAAAGATATTCATGACACTTATCATTCCTGAAACTTCCATGCAAATCTTAGCAAACCTTGTGGTGTTGAGCTGGTGGAAAGCGCATATTGTTCCATGGCCATATGGTTCCACAGTAATACTCGTACAGCGTATATTGTTCTATAGTGATATAGGAAAATTCAAACCGCTATAAAATCTTTAAATACTATTCGATCATTTCGAAACTTTCAGAACCGGTCAAACCTATATATTTCCATTTCTTTATCTCATTTTGTTGAATTTAAGCGTACCGTTACGGTTCTATTCAGGAAAATGTCAAATTGATAAGTTATACTATTACTGTCAAAGTTTTAGGGAATTTCGACTTATGACATATTTATTGTTGTTGTACTCATAAAAGCCTACATCCAAGATACTTTTCAAATTTTTCAGATGATTTTCCGCGAGGGGGATTACTCGAAAATTTCGTACATTTCCTCTTCTCCTATCTCCTCGGTACTGATAAGGCAATTTTAAGACTTGTTGTGAAAATATCTCGTTGAGACTTTTCCAATGACACCCTATACCGAGTACCAATGGTGAAAATGTTTTTTTGAAGGGTCACCTACCTGTCTGGGGAGGCCCCCTTAAAACTCTCTGACACATTTTTCACCCCAAAATTTTCAAGAAGTCACAACTTCTGACCTTTTCGCAAAGTTTTATGGCTGTAGCTTAAATATTTTCGGAGAAAAACTAGTGTAACCTACAGACATAGGTGCGAACGGACACAGCTCGTGATTTTAATAGGGTTTTGTTTTTTAGTACAAAGCCCTAAAAATTATTTATTGTACAAGACATCTACGCGATCATTTAACACAGAAATAAATAAATAATTTATCGCAAAATGAGATGGAATATGGAGGATAAAACAAAACAAGTTGACTAAGTAGAAGAGTGCTCCTACCTGAAGGCCTTTGAAGCCTATTCAGAGCTCGAAACAAGTTTTCTAACAGCGTGAATCGGTGACTTGAATTATTCGTCCAATACTTGGATAAGAAATCGGTCAAATTATTGCGAAAGATGCAGAGTTCCTTTCATAAGCACGTCACAATTGCCATTTTGTTTCAGTTTAATAATTATTCCGATATTCAAATGTTCAAATTAAACACTATTTCGTAAATTTGATTGAAAATTGGAAGAAAATAAAAGTGCCTAGGTCAATGTGAAATATACGAGGCGTGACAATTAAGTAATGAGACTTATTTTAATGCCAGCTTGTGGTTAACCGGCGATCTTGAAATTCCTTTCTTCTATCCCGGCATACCTCCCCTCTTCATTGATAATTTACCATCGATCTAGCTTGTTTTGCTCACCTGCTGTGTCGTGTTGAGTAGACGTATGTTGGTGGTGCTCGTCACGATAATCGAGAAACGAAATCAAGAGCAACGCTTCACGATAAAATTTTGCGTCAGATTGGGCGAAACAGCTTCGGAAACGTACGCTAAAATTGCAATATTGCATGGTGATAGTGCTCGTAGTCGTGCCCAAGTGTTTCGATGACATAAAGAGTTTAAGGAGGGGCGTGAAAGCGTGGTGCGGACTGACGTGAATTCGCAGCGTGTCCGCACCCTAATCCATGAAGATCGGCGTTAAACAGTTCGAATGTTGGCCTCGAAACAGGGTATAGACCGTGAAACAGTAAGACAAATTTTAACCGACGATTTCGGGATGAAAAAATTGTGTGCGAAGGTGGGTTCAAAGAACGCCCTCACCGTGTCCCAGTATTTGGCGTCTGAAGGGATCGCCATGTTCTAACAGCCGCCTTATTCGCCCGATATGTCACTTTGTGACTTTTTTTCCCCCCTAGAACAAAATTGGTGGTCGAAAGAACCCATTTTGAGTCAATCACATACATGCAGGCGGCTGTGACGAGGGTATTTGCGAACATCCCAGTCGAAGTGTTCCAGAAACGTTACGCAACATGAAAAACGCGCTGGAATCATTGTATAGCTGCCGAAGGAGACTAGTTTGAAGGGTATAGCAGAGTTGTAGAATAATTTTTAAATATACCGTTTTCATGGAATCAGTCTCATTACTTAATTGTCGCACTTCGTATATCATCCATCAATACGTGTCACTTTTGTAATACCATACGATTAAAATGGCTATAACTCACTTGATTACGATTGAATTCCCATGAAGTTTTGTGAACATAAAGAATTTAGATGACTCTATATAATTACTGTGTTTCAGCAAGTTTAAGGATAGGGTTTGTGATTTTATAGAATTTCGATTTCTGAGGTATTTGTTGCCCTTGTACTCGTAAAGGCCCACCTTCGTGATTTTTTTTTGATTTTTCGTCTCAAAGGTGTCCAATTGCAAGGGGCGGGGGAGGAGTACACAAAATGTTGGTATACATTTTGCGTCCTCTGGACCCCCTGATGTACGAAATAACTTCTTAAATTTATATTCTAAGTTCCAGTCAAGACCTTTCATATGACACCCCATATGACAACTTTTCATTAATATAAATGTTTAAGGGCTACTTCGTTATTTGGGGGGGGGGGGGGGGTTTGAAATGTTTGGGAAAACCAAAACTTTTGAGAGACTACCACTTCTAAGCATTTCACAAAGTTGGAGCTTTCTAGAATTTATATTTTCTGAGGAAACTTGCTGTGGCACACGGGCAGACAGACGAGCAGACAAGTCGGGAAAATAGTATTTCTTGGTAAAAAAGTTTTTACGAAGACCTAAAACCAAGAAAAACAGTTGCCCCAAAAAGATCCGCACGACGATGGAACTTGGGCGAGGCAATATAAACACATGTGAGTGACTTGTTTACCTAATATTGGCACCAGTGATAGTCATAATAAGTCCGGATGCATCATAGCTAATATTTTCTTGTAACCGCGCATTTGCGGTAGCTTCAAAAAACTTAGTGTTTGCGTTAATGCTTAATGGGCAAATACACGTCTCCAGAAAAGATCTAATTGGTATTTCAAATCATGAGGAACGAAAAACTGTGGTAGAAGTATATTTGTTCCTCAACATGAAACGTAGAACTTTTTACGATATTCTCCGGAGGTATAAAGAGGAAGGCAGGATAAACTTGTTCGTGCAAATGTTCTAAGGATGCTTGAAGAACATGCTATCGCCTGGGAAATCAAGTAAAACCGTAAATTGAGTACTCCAAAAAATTTTAAGAGCAAGTGAAGTTTTTGCAGACTTTGAAAAGGATTAGGATGAAACAGTGCGCTGAGTTTTGAGAAATGCTCTATATAATGGACATTTTGAGTGCAAAAAGGCATTCACCAGCAAAGAATAGCAAACAACATTTCAAATTTGCTAAGGAATGTATTTTGATGGATCCTGATAATTAACATGACGTAATTTTTGCCTATGAAACCAAATTTAATGTCTTTGGCTCGGATGGACACGTAATCGTGTGGCGCAAGCCCAATGACGCATCGAGTCCAAAGAACCTTAGGCCGTCAGTGAAGCATGGGGCGGCAGTTTAATGACTTGGAGCTGCATATCTAGTCGCGGTGTTGGCAAATTAGTATTTATTGATGGTATCATGGATTCTTCGAAGAAGAAATACACATAAATAAATAAATATTTTAAATACGTCTGAATATAAGAAAGACAATGACACCAAACATAAGGCTTGAATTGTTCAAGAATGGCAGCTGTATAATTGCCCGAAATCGGTTCATCCTCCTCCCTAGTCACAGGATTGTTATCATATTGAAAACTTCTGGGATGAATTGAACCGTAGAATTCACATAATGCCGCTTTTGCGAAGGGGTAGCTCGAGAAAAGGCTTCGTGAAGAATATGTGAAAATTAATATAGAATACTTGCGAAAAATCATCACCAGTAAGCCAAATCGTTTAAAAGGTGTTACTAACAAAAAAGACATTCAGCAAAATACTAGTTTTACAAAATTTATGGTTATTTATACAATTTAGCTTATGCGCGGAACTTGTTTGGCGGTGCACATTTTTTGTTTCTTTGACGAAGTTTCCTATTATTTGGTATCTATAAAGTGATAAAATTTTGTATTTGTGTGATATGTAAGACTTTTATGTTCTGCTCATAATACATATATATATTCTCTCAATTTCGCCCGTTATTTTGTTGACTTACGCAATGCGAGACAAGGAACATTTTTTACTTGTGCGATTTTTTTTGGAAGTTTCTGTATACTTCACATGATTACAATTCTATTTGGATAATTAACAAAATTATGGAATCATAAGAAGTTTACGGAGACCGATTTGGTTTTATTGACGAAAAATGCATATACAAGGATTTCCAATAAGAGGTGTAATTTTGATATTATAAGAAAAATGCCATTTTTTAATATAAATGATAAAATGCTTATTTTATTCTAAAGAAAAAGACGTTTAACATCTCGTAAATGACCACCACGACCACACTTACAGGACCATATCCTTTTCATGAAGTTTTCCATAACCAAATTGCAAAGTGGCTGCCCTATATTCTCGATAGCCTCACGAATTTAATCTTTGAGCTCTTGAATCAGCGCTGGGCTGTTGGCGTAGACCCTCTTATTAATGTGGCCCCAGAGGAAGAAGTCTCAAGGTGTTAAGTCACAAGATCTCGGTAGCCAACTGTGATCTCCTCTTCGAGAGATAACACGGTTCGGAATCTTTTCCCTTAAAAGATCAATGGTTTCGTTGCTTGTGTCGCATGTAAAGCCGTGTTGTTGAAAACAAAATTTGTCCAGATTAATACCATCCAATTGCGGCCATAAAAAATCATTAATCATCTCTCGATAGCGCAATCCATTCACCGTAACTGTTGCTTCAGCCTTATTTTCGAAAAAGTCACACGTTGAAGATAGAGAGGCTTTTCAACGATAACTCTTGAGTTTTCCGAGCCCCAGATGCGACAATTATGCTTGTTGGCGGAGCCACCGAAATGGAAACGGGCTTCACCACTCAAAATGATTTTTCGGTGGAATTCCGGATCATTTTCATGCATTGTAAGGACCCAATCAGCAAGGACACGACGTTGTTGATGATCGACCCGCTTGATTTCTTGTGTTAACTGAACTTTTTAAGTCTGTAGACCCAGATTTTTAAGAAAAATACGGTGTAATGACGTTTGTAGCATGCCTAATTCCAAAGAATGACAAGGAATGGACAAACCTGGGTTTTCTTCAAAACTTTCGGTTATAGCAGCAATACTCTCGGCTTTTCTTGGGTGACGTGCACGGGTTTTATTCTTCACATCACTAAATTGTCACAACAGCTCGCATTTTTCCACCAATTTCTGTATTGCGGTCCGACAAGGTGCATCACGACGACCCAAAAATGTTCGAGTTTTACGAACCGTCTCTGCCGAATTTCTACCATTTTTATAGTGAATTTGAATAAATAATAAATTGTTGTTAACATATAAATACAGGTTTTGCCCTTCTCGCATTTGCTGTTTACGCATTTCACAGTGGTAACCACACAAAGGCTTAAATAGCTCAAATATTTAATTTCAAAAGATTTCCATAAAAGTTTAATCAGGACTTGCGTTGCCATTAATATATACATTTTGTTGAAGCATGTATCGTTCCATTTTTATCAAAGGCGCAGTTTTTATAAGTCAAATGTCAGAAAATGACAGCTTGAAAAGTGACATCTAACGTAATAGCGGACTGTTCAAAGTAACACCTCTTATTAAGAAACCCTATGTAACACGCGTTACCGTTGCTTACAGTGAATCCAAAAAGGCAGTGGAAGTCTTTGAAGTGTTCCAGAAAATCTGCAGCAAAGTAAGGTTGGAAAGACGAACTGCCTGTATCTACTCGCGCATGCCTAAAGTTAGACAAATCGCAATGGGCGAGCTATGTCGAAAGAATGGAAGAAAACCAGCTACTGAAGAGAACATCAACGTGCAGAGCACAAGGTGGGCGTCCGATTTGAAGAACGACGATGCGACGGGAGGGCACTATAGAAGCTGACAGATATCCTTGCTGGCGGTGATTTAATAGCCAACAAGGTTTCAGAAGCATCATGATGGGAGGAAATCATTCCTGAAGGCCAAAGCCCGACTTAGTTTGTCACATAAATTATGCTGATTGATTTCCAATACGGGTTTTTATTAAAGTACAAAGTAAAAAGATTTCTGGTTCAGAAAACTGTAAGGAAAAACTGAAAAAATTAATTTGTTGAACCAACTTAAAAACCCATTCAAAATCACGTCCATCCGTCCGTCTGAATGTCATAAAAGTTTTCCTCCAAAAGTATGGATATTACTATCAACAAACTGCATGAAAAGGCAAAAAGCTGTGATGTCATGAAAGTTACTGCATGAACATTTTTCGAAAGGCTTTTAATGGGTCTCCCTATATAGGGGGATTGTTTTTCATTAAAGGTATTGACGCGGAGTGTCGTATGAATTATATTTATAAAATTTTTCCACAACAAGTCTTAAAATTGTACACTAAGTATCATGATGCAAATGAAGAGAGGAGAAAGGCGTTGTATGGAATTTTCGCGCAAATAGCAAAAACGTACCTCAGAAGTTGAAATTCATTGAACTTAAATTATTATTTTAGGGTAGCCCTAAATTCAATAAACTTCAACATCTTGGTAGTCATACACACCCCATCCTGCAAACTTCCAAATAATCTAATAATATTTAGACAATTTGTAGTAATTTGAACTTTCTTTTATTCCAACAAACAACATTACGTGCCTACGCAGCAATTGGTTTTTCGTTCGACCCTGAAACTACAGTTTTCTTGGGGATAAGACTAAAACTTAAATTAAAGATCTACACCGTGAATATCTGTAGGCGTTCGCAAAATCGATAAAATCAGTGATTGAGAAAACCAAATCACGGTCACATTAAATGGGATTGTTAGCAAATTCGTGATATTATCAATATATGCTATTTGTTGAGTTATTCCAGGAATGGATTAAGATATATTAGTCTAGATTCTATAGAGAAGAATAAAAAAATCTTCAGTGTAAGAGCATAATACTAGTTACAAAATTTTATTGATTTTTTATCTTGTGCAATTAAATAATTCTTCTTTATCTTGTGCAATAATTTCAGAAACTGAAAGGTAAAAATTTTGGCCGGACTGACTTAAAATCAAAAACGGTATATCTATTTTGGGTGATCTGAGGCTTTATTACTAGATATTTAGCACATTGGATCCAGGTAGGTGAGCCGTATAGGATGATCGGTTGGATTGCCATTTTCTAAACAGATTCTTACTACAGCTTCAAGCCATGTAGTAGGCTTGTAGGCTGACTTTTTTCACAAATTCATCTGGCGGTATATGAAGAATTGTGAAACTTTCGACGAAAATTCGAGATTTTGCACAGTTTTGAGACGAATGTCATCGCGCTATGTAGTTAAAAATAGTTTCAATTCTTACATCTATTCAATTTCAAATGCCGTGGAAAAGAAATGAACTAAAGTTTTTTTTCTTCAATCCAGCCATCAATTAAAGGAAAGGATCATGTGTTTAATTTAGCTGTTGTAAAAATATACCTGTTTACAATAGCAGCCGCAAAGGCGTATTACTCGAAGGCCGCCAGTTTGGAAGTGAAAAACTGTTCAAGAAAAATGTTCTGTTGCAGAATTAATTCCGCTTTAAACGTTTTCCTGAAAACACATATATTGAACCCTTCTACTACCATTACGAGTATAATATCGAACCTCATTTAATTGCTGACCATTTGGGCTGCCTTTTTGAATCTAAGCATTTGTTTTGGCACTCAAGCGCTGAAGCCTCTTTCGAACGTGTGCTTAGAGATAGTTAGAGAGTCCCATTATTTTGATCGAATGTTTTGGCACTCGAGAAGGTGATAATGTCAGTACTACAATTTTACCGTGCATCCGTCCCAGTTGCGATGTGTGCTGATTTTAAGTCACTACACATCATAACTGCACTGTCTATGGTCCGTTTGAAGAATCAACTGAAACAAATTTCGTAGTCACCAACGGGTTTTTCAACCAGGGGCCTTCGACTTATGCCGCGAGCACTCTAGCCACTATACTACGTGTTTGCTTTTGGATTATTTTGCAAAATATGGTTTGGAAGCGCTTTTGAAGCGCTTCTAAAAATGCAAAGAAGAGCGGTTTTGATTCGTTTCAGTGTCTCATCTGAAAATTCCTAGACAGTCGGCAAGTAAAATGTTGATTTTTTAATTTTAATCTGAGAAAGGTCATTTATTTTTTTTCTTATTTTTAACACTACAGCCCCTCTCGGGCCTTCGCTTAGAAATGGTTAGAGTATCTCATTTTCATGACTGTATTGACTTTTTCGGGAGTTGGTTTGGTCAGTACTATGCTCCATGTGATGAAATTGATCTTTTCTTGCTGTAAAGTCCTCATCTGTTCTTAATGAAGCAACTGATGTAGCGTATGTAAGCCGATTGTTTTTCTTTTCAGCAGTTTGCGTGCATTTAGAGCAATCTTTACTTGAAGTATGACCAACTATTCCTACGATAAAAGCTCTTGCAGGCGCATCACAAATAATCGCATTTATTTTGAAAGCAATAGGGATTCCATTTATTAATAGTCCGACACTGTTTAAATATTTTATTTCTTTCACAAATTCCGACAGATATTCATTAACTTTTTCCGGTTCTCAAGGACCAACATCAGCACCTATGAGGAACGGTTTTCTATTTAATGAAAAAAGTTGAGTTCCATTACTTTTAAAAACTGGCAGACCATGGATACCTATGTCAATTAGCAAACGTGTTTCTACTCCTGTTACAGATATATTTAACATTTCTAAGGCTTTTTGCAGACCAAAATGGAAGTATGTTCCTGGAGGTAGTATGAAGATTTTGATTTGTTTATATTTTGTCTCTAATAAAGTTTTACTTGATGATGGTACAACTAGTCCGGTATGTTTTATTATTTGCTAAATTTTATCGCAGGCCTTGCGCTTTATTTTGTTTTCAATGGCCCAATCTCTTATTTTTCGGCTGTTGTTTGGTTTCCTGTCTGATGCTCATGCTCTGGCGGCTCATTTTCTTGCATTATGATAACCTGATGGCATCTCTTATTTTTTCGGCCGTCGTTAGATTTTCCGTCTGATGGTCACTCGTGTTTACAATAAAATCAGACTTTGTTGCATTTTCCTGCATTGCAATAACATGATCAGCAGGACTGGCATCATTCACTAAGTCACGATTTATATTTGAGTTTTTGTTAATATACATTTCACGCGCAACTAAATGCCTCATATGTCGCTTGCTGATGCCGCAAATTTGCCGCTTCATTTTTAATAAAATTCTAAACACAAAATGTTATAGTAAGCAAAATCGTTAACACTTTCACAAAAGAATATCCATACAACAAGAAGCGACTTTTTTTCCTCTTACCTCACCAAGGAATATACAAAATCCCATTCCTTAGGTGAAAGTAGTGCAGAGATGCATTTTAAACCCATTGGGACTCGATGAACGATAAAAGATTCAATATTCGAACAGTAAAGCCGAAAATAAAATTTTTTCATTGCTAGGGCTTTTAGCATGTAACCAAATACATATTTCCCTGTTCTGCTAGGATTATCTCTTTGTAATCAATGAGTTGTAAAGGATAGAAAACCTTCGAAAAACGGAACTTTGCGAACAGATTGGAATTTCGCATTTTTATCCTGCTCATGGAATAATTCACTACCTAGCTCATGCGCATAATTTGTGAAGGTTACGAAAAAATTAGGGTTGAAATGGGAATTACGCTTCTTGTCATGCATATCTAATTGACTTTTTACTTACGTTTTTATCTCAGCAAAAAACTCGGCACAAATCACTTTAAAAATGTTTACTTGACTACCTTATCTTCTCGCGCACTTCAATAAAATAACCACTTTCCAGGGAAAACGCTTGGTTGATTCTGCACAATTTGTTTCGTCACAGGACAGGCCCTGTAACGAATCAAGTTGCGCAGAATCAACCAACCGCTTTGAATTCACTTTTAAATGAAGCGTAAACAAAGCGCTTCATTGTCGCTTCATTTGCAAGCGCATATGAAGCGCTTGGTGACTTGTGGGCATGCACAGAAAATCAAGCGCTTCAAATCCGCTTGTTGATGAAGCGACAACAAAGCGCTTCGAATGCGCTTCCTACACAAGCACTTCTTAATTTGCCCGTTGGGTTGATCTACAGTCCATTACCTCCACCAATTCAACTACTCATTACCAGCTTTTCTTCACCAGAAACAAATACAAAAGTATCTCCTGACACAAATTTGTTGCTGCGATCACCTACGCGACGACAAAAAGTTTTCTCCAGAACCAAATAAATCAGAACTTGAATGGCCTCCTTCATATCAAGGAAAACGTCGCTCCTCGCTGATATCCACCAAAACAGACCTGCCGCCATTATTTCGGCCATTTTATCTCTTCGCACTAGTGGTTACACGGCCAACGTCAACAGCTGGTGGTTTTTGCACTTCTCCTGGAAGTATTGCAGCTAGAGAATGCAATTGCAAGCAATTTTGCGAGAGGGTAGATGCATTTTCCATGGGAATCTTCAAGATGACAAGTGTATTCAAACGTTGTTGCTGGTGGTAGCTACATTCCCCATGGAATTTTGCCAGCGGCTAAAGTCTCCAAACTCGACTCTTATGTTGTATACTTATTTTATCGTTATTATAAAATATTTATATGATTATAAAATATTTATATTTTGTGCATGCATAATATAATTCATATTTTTCGCGCGCAATTTATAAGCTATAGATACGTCGAGTATACGCGGTTGAAGATAGTAATTTTGTTTGGACGCGGTCAACATTCTGCATCACTTGCAGAATGTTGACCGTGTCCAAACATTGCCGACCATCTGCATCGGCGCTAAATTGTATCTATTGATTTAGTGGTTGTCATAAGTGGTGAGTAAGTGTAGTGTTGTTGATTGACGTGACCTCGTCTTCCGCCAAGCACTCGATGGTACTCCCTACGGCACTCCTTATTCTGGCCGTCTCGAACATATTTCCAACTTTCCCTAAATTGCTAGCATTTTTTCTGAACATTTCGCTAATTTACAATATAATTGGCGCTCTACGACTTACTTTATGGATGGCTTACTATGGTTTTTTCTTTAATTTATGTCGCTTACTCTATGCCACTTTGAAATCTTCCCTGTGGTTATGGTTGCGGGGAAGAAATAATACCGTATCAGGTTTCCTCACCTATAGTAAGACTCTGGTGTTGAACCGTATCTGCAAATATTTAGATAGAAGTAAAATGAAAGGAGCTGTCATATCATTTCATTCATTCACTTACGTACTGCTTCCCTCAGGGAAGTATTTATTTGGACTTCTCTGCAAATTAAAATGCTCAATCATTCCCAAGGAATGCCTGACAAGCTAAGCTCACTCAATACACAGGAGCTTCCCCGACAACAAGAAATTTCGGGATTGTCATTCAGTGCCTTAAAGAGCTTTTCAGAGGAGACTTAATGATCGTGCCAACCTATAATGACTACCACGCAAATTTTTTCTGTTCATGACTTTATTTAAAAACAAGTTCGGTAGACAGTTCTACGCACATGTCAGAAGGGTTTTGTACTCACCTTCTTAGAAATGCAGTCACCAGCAACGAATAAAGTCAGGAAAAGGAAAATCCAGTGTTTTTCAATTTTCAACGGTCGCCATTTTATTGCAAACCAACAAAAAATTACTCAAATCATTAATTCCCGAAAATATTACTGTTATTGACCTTATTTGAATATTTCAAGAAGATCAAATTAAAACTGCAGTGACTGATTCGATGGAAAGCCCATAAAATACTAAAATCATGTGTTATAGTTGTTGTAAATAGAGAAGCCTTGAATGGCTAAAACTTCATCAAACTTACAGAGTATGAGGACCTTTTGTAGGACTACCTCACTATCGAATTACGTTCAGTTTAAGGATACCTGTACGAATTTATTGGGAAACATGTAAAATTCGATTATCAAAAATTTGATGTTTCTAGTTTAAGTAGTTTGCGAGAAAATGTGCTGTGGTTGACAGGGCGCGATTTTAGTAGGGTCTAGTAAAATTATTTTTCAAAGCCCTAAAAAGAAAAAATGAAGGGTTTTCCAAGAGGTGTTATTTTGAATAGCCCGCTATTTCGGTAGATGTCACTTCTGAAGCAGTGATTTTTTAACATTTGACAAGTAAAAACTACGCTATTAATTAAAGATGGAACAATCCAAGCTTCAACAACGCATTAAAATTATTTAGATTCACTATAAAAATGGTGAAAATTTGGCAGAGACAGTTCGTAAAACTCGTACATTTTCGAGTCGTCGTGAAGCACCTTGTCAGACTGCAATGCAGAGATTGGTGGAAAACTTTGGGCGGTTGGGACAACTTAGTGATATGAAGAATAAAACCCGTGCACGTCACTCAAGAACAGCCGAGAATATTGCTGCTGTAGTCGAAAGTGTTGAGGAAAACCCAGGTTTTTCCATTCTTCGTCGTTCTTTTGAATTAGCCACTCCACAAACGTCATTACACCGTATTTTGCATAAAAATTTGGGTCTTAAGACTAATAAAGATCAGTTAACACAAGAAATCAAGCCGTCTTGTCTTTGCTGATTGGGTCCTTGAAATGCATGAAAATGATCCGGAATCCCATCGAAAAATTATCTTGAGTGATGAGGCCCATTTTCACCTCGGTGGTTTCGTCAACAAGCAAAATTGTCGCATCTGGGGCTCGGAAAACCCAAGAGTTATTGTTGAAAAGCCTGTCCATCCTCAACGTGTGACTGTTTGGTGCGGTTTATGGTCCGGCGGAGTCATTGAACCTTACTCTTTCGAAAATGAGGCTGGAGAAACAGTTACGGTGAAGGGATTGCGCTATCGAGAGATGATTAATGTTCTTTTTTTTGCCCGGAATTGGACGGTATTGATCTGGACAACGTTTACTTTCAACAAGATGACGTTACGTGCCACACAAGCAACGAAACCATTGATCTTTTAAGGGAAAAGTTTCCGAACCGTGTTATCTCTCGAAAAGATGATCACAATTGACCACCAAGATCTTGTGACTTAACACCTTGCAATTTCTTCCTTTGAGGTCACGTGAAAGAGAAGGTTTATTTAAAATGCATGGTAGAACAATGTGCTCCTCATCCACCTCACGATTGGGCAACTTTGAGCTGAAGAATCTGAAAAAATTTTGGAGGTTAGTCTTTATGAGTACAAGGGCAACAAATACCTCAGAAAATAAAATTCACTCAAATTTGCTAGAAATGGTATGATTTTTAAATTTGACGTTTTGCTCCATACAATCCGAATGGAGCCCTTGAACTCATTAAAATTTCAGAATAATGTTTACTGACATAAGACCCTTATGCCCACAAGGTTTAAGCGAGATATAGCCATTTCAATAATAAGGAAATATACAATACAACCACTATATATATATATATATATATATATATATATATATATATATATATATAAAAATATATATACATATAAACAAATATCATATATATATATATATATATATATATATATATATATATATATATATATATATACATATATATATATATATATATATATATATATATATATATATATATATATATATATATATATATATTTATATATATATATACATATATATATACATATATATATACATATATATATATATAAATATATATATATATATATATATATATATATATATATATATATATGTATATATATATATATATATATATATATATATATATATATATATACACATTTATATACATATACGAGTATATATTTATATATATACTATATATATTGTATATATATATATATATATATATATATATATATATATATATATATAATATATACATATATATATATATATATATATATATATATATAGATATATATATATATATATATATAT